>SSNQ01033997.1:31901-42511 GCA_006942095.1 Nothobranchius kuhntae
TGTCCAAATCTTACAGGGAAAATGTCGGACTTTTGAAACGCATGCAAGATAAAGTGACAGAAACCGATGCAGATCAAAAATTGGTGTTTTTGCATTGTATTATACACCAACATGTGTTGTGCAAGTCAGTGCTAAAAATCAACCATGTTACTGATGTTACTAAAATAATAAACTTCATCAGGGCGCGGGCGATGGATCACAGACAGTTTGTCGCTCTTTTGGAGGACTCCACACAGCTGTCAGATGGCTCAGCCTGGGGAAAGTGCTGAAGAGGGTTTGGGACTTGAAAGCAGAGATTCGAGAGGAAAGGCAAAGACATTCCAGTGCTCTCAGATGAGGACTGGATGGCAGATTTTGTATTTGCTGTTGATGTGACTGCACTGATGAATGAACTGAACACTAAACTGCAAGGCAAGGGCCTTTTTGTTCATGGAATGCACAGCCTCGTGAAGGCCTTCATGAGAAAGCTGCAGTTTCTTTCAAGTCAACTGGAGAGCAACACTCTCACTCACATGCAAACCCTGAATGATGTCACACCATCAGCTGATCACCTCAGCAGTACTCATCCATGTTGAGTTTTCAAGGCGTTTTGAAGATCTCAGAACAATGGAGGATGAAATGCACATGATTTCCTCTCCCTTTACCTGCAGTGTGGATAATGCACCCAGTGATGTGCAGCTGGAACTACTGGCAGAGCACTTTAAGTCAGGATCTCTGCTGGATTTCTACTCTTCTCTTAAGGAGGAGAACTTTCCAAACCTGAGGAGACATGCTCAGAAGATGTTGGTTCTCTTCGGCTCTACCTACATTTGTGAACAAACATTTTCAATGATGAAGTTTACAAAATCCAGGTATAGATCCTCTCACTGATGATCATTTGTCAGCTGTGCTTCGCATCTCCACCTCAGACATTCAACCTGACTGATGCACTCGTTAAAGCCCAGCAGAGACTAGATTTCTCTCACTGAATAAGAAAAAAATTGCTTAAAAACACAAAATAAGGTGTTTGGACCACAAATGTAGGCAACTAGCAGTGAACTGGGACACTTTTTTTGAAACCTCTTTCTCAAGATCACAGTTCAGTGATTTTATTTTACAGACAATTGTGTGTCTGTAGAATGCTAAGAACCCCTTTCCAACAATATTTGAAACTCAAAATGTGTTTTGGAGTGAATGTGACTGAAACTGTTAACTAATATAAGTCACAAATGTTTAACAAAACCAAATGTGCACACTTTGTTTACCATTGCCTTGGGAAATTTGAATAAATCACATTTTTGTAAGCCAACCTCACTTTTTCCTTTTTGCTCGTTTATAACATTTAGTCTACTCTTACCAGCTTGAAAAAACGATGGTATTTACTGCTTTTTATAAAGAAATACCATTAATATTATGCATAATTGACTTCAGCCTTTTGGCCTGGCCCTCCACAATATTTTCTGTTTCTCATGTGGCCCCGTGGAAAAAATAATTACCCACCCCTGCATTGGGCGGCATTCTGTAGCCCTCTGCTGACCAGAAACTGCATTTAACAGATTTGTGGTTTGGATTAGCGGGAGGTCTCTATCTGCTTTGCAGCTTTAACTGTTTACATACTAGGGTTTTGAAATGGTGAAATGATGGTGATATGTATCACGATACAGGGGAGGCGATGCAATATATCACAATATGCTGTGATACATTCAGTCAGACTGCAAATTAAACTCAAACAAACATGTCTGCTGTGAACCAAATTTACGGTGCATCTTCATTCGTTTTGCCGTTCATTTTCAAACAGTTGATTTTTCCTACTCGGAAGTCGGATTTTCCGAATACCGAGGATAAAGCGAACGCACCATTAGCTGCTAGCAACGGAAGCTCAAGTATCAAGCCAATGTTGTCTTAACAGTTTATTTACCTGCTGGAGCAGATTAAGATGATGATAGCTCACTTAGAACATTGTCAATGTTGTCATTGTCACCCAGTCACCAATCGCATTTAGTGATGTAGACCCAAACTTCAGAGCATGTTTTTTCTACTATGCTGTTAGCTCTGTTTACATCTTGCCCACAGCGACTGACGACATAACGCACTTGTGCATGCGCTGCCGTCTGTCTTGGGAAATCAGATAACGAACGCTAGCGTGTGAAAAATGTACCAAAACAAGGCACTGTTTTATATCACATGAATTGGTCCTTGGTCGATACCACAGATTTCGGTCAGTGCATTAAAAAAACACAGAATATGCCAGTAAAGAAAAGTAAAAAAAAAAACAGGTCAACATTTCCTGATTGAATTTATAACCATAAAGACTCCTCGGCTCGCTGTAAAGCGATGTCCAATCTTCACGGACATCTTTAACATCTCCTTGGAGTCCTGCCATGTTCCAGCCTGCTTTAAGTTGTCCACCATTGTCCCTGTCCCTAAGAAACCCCGTATCACTGGACTTAGGGCTGGGCGATATGACGATTTTAGACCGTTTTACGATCTACACATCTGACGGTCTGTGATTTTTGAGAGACCTTTTTATCACGATTCACAGCTCTGCTGTTGAATTTCTGCCTCTGAATGAAAATGGAACTTACCCCAGGCGAATGACACGCCTTTGTTTGACCCTTAACCAATCAGAGTGAGTCATAGTAATATATTAGTGCCCCGCTTGTTTTCACCTGTGTGTGAACAAACGGCTTCGGCCGCAGCTGAGAGCGACAACGAGGTTTTCGTTCCGAAGAGGAACGCAGGGTTTCCTTAGCGCGCGGCGCTAACAACTTAGCGACGTGACATGTCTCAGAGAAAGCGTAAAAACACGTTGGACGCTTCTTCTGAAGCAGAGCACGACGTCGCCTCGGCTTGTTCACCCTCTGCCGAGCCGGACTGAGCTCGGTCACTGGGTCGTTGGAGCTGCCCCGTGACTGCCTGATGGAAAACCAGCGGGTTTCATCAGACTTGTAAAGTTTCTTGTTTTTGCTGGGGACCCCCTGTATTTTACCGCTCCCTCCTGCAGTCTTCCCCTATTAACATTTAAAATGATTCTGTAAATTCGTGTATCAATAGAAACAATCTCTGCCTCTGCCAGCTGCAGTAAATGTAGTCTCCAAATAATTCATCTGTGTATCTCCTTTGATCCGCATTAGTGATGTTTTCAGCACCAGAACAGTGAAGCAAAGAAAGATTCCTGAGTTTGTTAGTAATTTTATTTATTAGGTGCATCTAACCTGTTCTATTTTTCTCTGAAATGAGATCAAATCAGTGCTTCTATGGGTTGTCTCCAATCTGCACTGGAAAATTTTACTTTATTTAGAGACTTGTTGCAGAAAATATTCAGAATGTGCAGTTTTTTGCTACCACAAGCAATCTCTGGTCCAGCCGCACATCAGAGCCGTATTTGAGCTTAACTATCCACTACATGAGCAACTGGGAGCTACATAGTATTTTGAACAAGTTAATGTTTGCACAATACGTTTGCAATTGACATGTTTGCACTTTAAATATGTTTACGATTTTAATTTATGTTAAGTTACTTGAAAAACGAGAAAAACTGATTTTTGTAATTGTTTCTCTCAGGGCTTTTATCATCTCTGGTGTGAGTTTAAAATATAAGTGTGTTAGCACTGTGCTGATTATTCCTAATATGAATAAATGTTTATTTATTCAATGTTTCTCTTCTTTAATACGCAATTGAAGTTATGCTATTCATGGATAAAAAAATCGTGATAAAATCGAAATCGTGATAAAATATTGGAAAAATCGTGATACTCTATTTTTGCCATATCGCCCAGCTCTAACTGGACTGAATGATTACAGGCCTGTGGCGCTGACGTCCGTAGTCATGAAGTCTTTTGAGTGCCTGGCCCTCCCTCATCTCAAGTCCTTCACCTCCACCCTCCTGGACCCTCTGCAGTTCGCATACAGAGCTGATAGGTCTGTAGACGACACCATCAACCTGGCCCTCCACTTCATCCTGCAGCACCTGGACTCCCCGGGAACCTACGCTAGGATCCTGTTTGTGGACTTCAGCTCTGCGTTCAACACCATCCTCCCTGCTCTGCTCCAGGACAAGCTCTCCATGCTCAACGTACCCAATTCCACCTGCAGGTGGATCACTGACTTCCTGACAGACCGTAGGCAGTGCGTGCGGCTGAGAAAGAATGTTTCCACCGATAAGAACATTAGCACAGGATCTCCACAGGGCTGTGTACTTTCTCCTCTGCTCTTCTCCCTGTATACAAACTGCTGCACCTCGAGCCATGACTCCGTTAAACTGATCAAGTTTGCGGACGACACCACCCTCATCGGGCTCATCTCTGACGGTGACGAGTCCGCCTACAGGAGGGAGGTGGAACGGCTGGTGTACTGGTGTAGCAGCAACAACCTGGAGCTCAATGCTCAGAAGAGAGTGGAGATGATTGTGGACTTCAGGAAAGTCACAGCCCCATCTCTCCCCCTAGTCCTGACGGACACCCCCGTCACCACTGTGGACTCCTTCCGCTTCCTCGGAACCACAATCACACATGACCTTAGGTGGGAGCCATCCATCAGCTCCCTGATCAAAAAGGCCCAGCAGAGGATGTACTTTCTGCGGCAGTTGAAAAAGGCCAAGCTGCCGGCCCAGATGATGTGCAGTTTTACACGGCCATCATTGAGTCCATCCTCACCTCCTCCATCGCTGTGTGGTACGCTGGAGCCACAGTGAGGGACAAACATAGACTGCAGTGCATTGTGCGCTCTGCTGAGAAGGTGATTGGCTGCAGCCTTCCATCTCTCCAGGACCTGTACGTCTCCAGAACTCGGGGGCGTGCAGGTCGGATAGCAGCTGACCCTTCGCACCCGGGTCACAGACTTTTTGAGCCGCTGCCCTCAGGCAGGAGGTTACGGTCCATCCGGACCAGAACCTCTCGCCATAAGAACAGCTTCTTTCCATCTGCCGTTAGACTTGTGAATAGCTTATAAACACACAACCATGCTGGTCTTCTGTACTCGACACAACGTCACGTTATCGGCCATGTTACCATTACCTGCCATTTTTATAGCTGAAAGTTTTTTTCTAGTTTTTTTATTCTATTTTTAATCTTATTATTCATGTTATATGTAGCACATTAGTACCGAAGCAAGTTCCTAGTTTGTGAATTGTTTGTTCACTGACAATGGCAATAAACCTATTCTGATTCTGATAATGTGTGAAAAAGGTACCAAAACAAGGCACTGTTTTATATCACATGAATTGGTCCTTGGTCGGTACCACAGAATTCTGTCAGTGCCTTAAAAACACAGAATATGCCAGTAAAGAAAAGTAAAAAAAACAGGTCAACTTTTCCTGATTGAATTTATAACCATAAAGACTCCTCGGCTCGCTGTAAAGCGACCAAACATCACTCCACAGAGCATCCTGATCTAGATGAGCATGTATAATCTCCATTTTTATTCTGGTAAGTTACAGATGATGTGTTTTTTGCACAGCTGTTCTTTAGTTCCATTTGAACATGCATATCGACACACAGGGTACACACACACACATCGTTAAGCTAACGTGGGCGCACTGAAACACAACACGACTTCTTCTGCTACACTCCTATTGGATGACCGTTTTGATTGTTTTACTAGAGTAAACTGCAAATGAAACGTTTACCTCTCATCTTGGCATTTACATTCACTCATGTCACAAACAAGACAGCCGAAAATGTCCATTATGCAAAACCGCGGTAGCAACAAGTTGTCCTCGGTGCTCCAGTCTTGGGTTTTTCATATGGAACCAAACCATTTATGATGCTGATTTTGTCCTTATACCAGTCCCCGACTTCCCTTTTCAACATATCTCCGTATATTCTGCATCCTTTTCAGGATTTTAATGTGTTGTTTAACTTTTCCTTTCTCCCAAACCTGCTTCTTCTCTGTAACGTACTGTTTGTTTCCATGGTTTGTTTACACTCGTGCCGCTACCAACATGTCCGCCATGTCCCAGAATGCAACATGTGTGATCTCAAGCCTAGTTATATAAAAATGACAAACATGAGAAAAAGGCAGAAAAGTAGCATTTACTGTACAAAAATATTTCCGTTTCATGTTTATCTGAAAGCTTAAGTTCCATAACTGATGATGATGCATATTGCCAAAGAAAACCGTATTTTGTGACTTGCAAAGAGAAAATGGGAGTGAGTGGGGGTGACTGAAGCAAGTCATCTTAGGAGGCAGCAGAATGAAGCGGCATGGGGCAGGGACTCTGCTGCCATGTGGTGTTGTTATTGAGCCAGGCTGGAACACAAAGACGGGCTGGGTCGGCAAGCGGACGAGAGGAGAGGAAGGCAGCTGGCGACGATTATGTTTGTAGAAGGTGAATGTTTACACACTGGGCCCGTCACGTGGAGAACATGTGCTCAGTTAGAAATGCAAGCTCATCTGCCAGTCACACTGAAGGAGGGAAAAAATAAGAGGGAGGAGGGGGGATGTCAGACACACACACACACACCCACTGGAAGGTGGCCAAATATTCCCATAGAAATCTCACACTCACAGGCTGGCGGCAGCCCTGAAGCCGGCGGTTTTGCACTTGAAACGGCGCCCATTGCTATTTTTGGGATGTGACCTAGCGGAGGAACCCCGGAGGGAGCGGCAGGGAGGAAAAGCTGATTCAGAATCCCCATCCCCCAAATCTTCAACCCACCTTCACCCAGTTGCCTCTGCCCCCCATCCCTGTTGCAAACATTCAAACGCACATGTTTGCTACCTGCACGGGGAGCATGAAGCCCATTCAGGCTGGGGGGTTGCTCAGTGCAAATCCGCTAGCGGATAACCAGTTAATATTCTCTCACATGTGAAAGCAGGTCAGCAAGCGCCCCATAAGACTGGTCATCTGACAGAGGTCTTGGTCTGCACTGGACGGTCTCCATGACAACCACTTTTCTCAGCCTCCTGGCTCAAAAACACCATGGAGAGGCGCCCTCCCAATTCAAGTAATGCTCCACCAACACCATCCTCACAGCCTCAGATGAAAGGAGCAAGAAGTCAAGGGTCAGCTAGCTGAGCCATGCGTGGAATCTGATTTGTTTCCTGCCTGTAAAACACATGTGTAGTAAGGGAATTCTGTGCCTGTTCAATTGAACTTTATTAACAGTTTTGTTGCTGAAATGTGAACAAAACCAAGGTTCAAATAATTGGTTTAATTTTCAGTTTTTTGTCTGTGTTTCCTTAAAAACACAGACACAACACATGACTTCATTAAGAGAATGTCAAAAGTCAAGAAAACAGATCTGAGGTAAAGAGAGAAAACGTTGAGACAAATAATACTTCTTAGAACTAAATCTCATCAAAAGACTTTTGCCTGGTGGGACGGGAAGAGCCAGAACAAAGGGCTCCTGAAGGTTGGAGCAGCACTGAGTTTGTAGCTTACGGTGCGAGCGCTCTGTAAGTATCCGACAGCTCCGATTCCTCAGCCTCAGTAGGCAGAAGCATTGTACACACACCCCCCCCACACACACCAACCTACTCCCACTCTGCAGTCATTGATTTTTCCTGGCTCAATACTGCACAGCACCAACCTGTTCTGCTGACTGCACAAGCCGGACAGCGAGAGCAGAGGGAGGGGGCGGTGGGATGGTGGTGTTTGGCAGTTGATGCTGCTGCTGAGGCTCTGCTATTCAGCACACTCATTATTAGAAGGCAAACGATGATGGGGATGTGGACCAGGCATGAGAGGCTAAGTTAGAGGGGTGATAATGAGCAGAGATGAGGGTCACGGCGGCAGCATAGTCTGTAGAAAGCAACCAGCTGATGGTATGGCTTTATATACGCTCAGGTTTTTTTATACACGTAGAGAATGCAGCTTGGGGTTGGGGAGAGAAGGAGAGAGCTGCACATCTTTCTGTAGGAGCCTTTCTGTGTGTGCGGCAGCCATTTTGTGCTTTTCCCCAGCACCACCTAACATGGAACGTCAGGGCAGCTGAGCGGTCTTCGTTCTCTCTCAGAGTCCACGAGAGATGAAAAGGAAAGGTATGGAATGGAGAAAGTACCTATAAATACCACTCAGGTCTCATATGAGTTTTCCCAGGGGCAGGTCTAGTCTGGGAATGTTGAAACGGCAGAAAGTCTCCAGCGTTCCCACTAAAGTACAGGTTCTCCATCGCTCCAGTGCTGTGTCTGAGTCATCTGCTCTCTGCCAGCCTAATGTATTCCATTTGCAGATTACTTCACTGAATCAATCAAGCCTATCCAAAGCCATTAGCCCGCCATGCCAGCCGACCCCCACCCCCTCCCCCTTTAGGAGGAGGGAGACACAGAGCTGTGTGGTGGCCCTAAGATAATGGAACATATCTGGAATGTGTGACCCTGGCTAGTGGTTTCTGGAGTGGGTGTTGGTGGGGTAAGGCAGAGGGGGAGGGTTCACCCCACTGTCACACACACTTTTCCTGACCTTGCCCCCACCCCCTCCTCCTGTCATTCCCAGGCAAGACCTGGCTTCCTTGTTAAACACAACATAGAATACATTTAAAAAACAGAGGACTCAGAAGGCTTAGCCTTCATATTTATTCCCGCCTCTACCTCAGTGTCTCTCCTGTTGCCTAGCAACCATGACAGCGCTAAACAGGAAGTTTAAACTAAACTTATTGGCAACTCAGAACCTGCCATACAAGCTTGTTAACGATAATTCTTTCTATTTTATCTGATAAAATATATTTAAAAGAAAATATGCAAATGCCGTGATGACAAAACCACTTTGGGCTTTAAATGTTTTTACAGCCAAATATTTTTATGCTTAAATTTATTTACTTACAAAAATTGCCTTTACAGCTCGTAATGCATCCTGGAATAGCCTTTGCCTGTAAGGATACACGAAGTATTTTGTGGAACCCTTCTCAGGCTTAGTTTAAGCTCCGCGCCCTCCATATGAATAAAATGAACTCTTTCCTGGTTAAATGATAAAAACATCTCACATTATCCTTTCCAGGTGTTGTTGATTATTGATTTGTGCAGTTCTGTAATGTGTTTCAGTCTCAGTGGCCTAGTGGTAGAGTGTCCACTCTGGGATTGGCAGATCGGGGTTCAAATCCTGGTCGGGTCATACCAAATACTTTAAAAATGAGAACCAATACCATCCCACTTGACACTCAGCTTTAAGGTGTTGGATCGGGGGATTAAACCACCAAATGGCTCCCGAGCGTGGCCATAGCTTCAGTTCACCGCTCTCCATGGAGATGGGTCAAATGTGGAAATGTAATTTCACCAGTGTGTGATGACTAATGGGACTTTGACTTTAACCTTTTAGATAAGTAAAAATCTCTGATTATGTGTTATGGGAAAGGGTGTTATACAACAACATGGAAGAAGAAGAAGTCGTTGAGCCATCCTCATCCAATCTGAGGATCTCGTCGTTTCAGCCCTTGTATTTTTTCTGAGCTCAGACACTAGAAATGTGGTGATAACTCAAGTCAGGGAGACGTTACCATCAGAGCACAATGCTCTGCTTCCCAATAGGTGCTCTGACTAAACACAATTCCGCCTGCTTGGCCTAAAAAT
Organism: Nothobranchius kuhntae; assembly: GCA_006942095.1. Classification (NCBI taxonomy): domain Eukaryota; kingdom Metazoa; phylum Chordata; class Actinopteri; order Cyprinodontiformes; family Nothobranchiidae; genus Nothobranchius; species Nothobranchius kuhntae. Next base: position 41,388 of record SSNQ01033997.1, read on the forward strand.
AGACCAGAAGCAGCTCTGTCTAACACTCCCATCAAACCCCAGCAAGAGAGGAAAACATCAGCAGAATCTGCTGAAGCCTCAGCTTCATCTGTCAATGTATGAAGGCCTCAGGGAAGTCCACCAAGCTCCAGCAGCTCCAACCCCTGGTTGAGGTTTGCAGGGCTGAGCACAACCATGAGGGGGCACTCCCATCCCACTCTGAGGAAAGAAGTAGAGAAAGGAGCAAAAGCAAGGCAACAGCAGCCATTACAGGCTTCCACGCACAGCACAGGGTGAAGAGAAACTCTCCACACACAGATTAGAGCACCTTACAGGTGTGATATGAACCTCTGCTCCAATCATGTCATTAGCCAGATCTGAGAGAGGGAGCAGACAACTCCAAAAGTGGCCATTATTTGAACTGAACATGTTGCAGAGTTGCAAAGTACAATTTTTCTAAAATGTGAGAAGACATCTAGGCTGATAGCTGTAGCAGAGTGACAAGGAGCTCGGAGGTTGGAGGAGTCCTGCTGGGGGGTACGCACACAGCCCGGAGCGTCAGAGCTAGCTCCAACTCTCAGGAGATCACTGTTACACCGCTGCCACACGGGAGGGATAACAACTTCCACCAATGGAGGATGAAAGGGCAAACCATGAGAAATGGGGAAAAGGAATAAAAATTGGATTTGATCACTGCTTCGTTCAATCAATAAGGAACTCAGGGCCAAATATGAATTTTAATCGATAAGTGAGGAGATCTTTTAATAAAGGCCCCTTATTTACCTAATGGATCTTCTCAGTGGGGGAAACAAATAAAGGAGAAGCACTTGAGCTAGCCTGCAGAGATGCCAGATAGCAGGGGGGGAAGCTGCGAATAATAGAAAGATTATGTACATGTATACATGATGTCTTTTGTAGAAATCACAATAGTAGCAAGGGGTCCCAAGGCAGCGCACAGATGCCCGAGTGAAGCAGGCAGCTGCCCAGCCCGAGGTGAGGGGTGCTGGGATACGGTGAGCCAAGGGGAGGGTGGATGTGTGGTGGTGATAGAGGGCCTCCAGACCCCTACAGCCAGTCTGCCTGCTTGCTTTCCCGGACCAGTATCGCCCCTCCCCTTTAACCGTCTCACACAAGGACGCAGCGTT
>SSNQ01033997.1:54005-87744 GCA_006942095.1 Nothobranchius kuhntae
CCCCTCTGTTCATTGAGCTCCACTGGTTACCGCTAGCAGCACGCATCAAATTCAAATTGCTAACACTAGCATACAAAGTCCGAGACGGTACGGCTCCCATCTACCTGAATCCTCTTGCAAAGGCTTACGTCTCAGCCCGGCCGCTCCGGTCATCACAGGATCATCAGCTAGCCGTGCCGACACCACGCTCAGGACAATCCAGACTCTTCTCATGCATCGTTCCACAAATGTGGAATGACCTACCAAGCACTACCAGAACAGGAGCTTCCTTTTCAATTTTCAAGAAACTCCTGAAGACCCTGCTCTTCAGAGAGCATCTTCTAAACTAGCATCCTCCCTGCACCTGTCCCTCCTCTCTACTGTCCACTCCTTGTTCCCTCCTCTCCATGACTGATGCCAAGTTGTTGTTATTGTTGTTGTTAGCCTCAAGGGCAACATGCCGATTATCACTTGTAAGTCGCTTTGGACAGAAGCGTCTGCTAAATACATAAACATAGACATAGTGTCAAAACCACTACATTACATGTCCTGTAGTTTAAAAGTCTTCTAACAAGGTAACAGAGAAGATGCTTGTTTTTTTATTTGGAGCAATATGGAGCTTAGAGTAGTGGTGCTCCCCTCTCTTTTACCCATTGCGGTCACTTAGCTCTGTATGGCAGACCCTTTATTTTTTTGTGAAAAAAGGGCCTTCAGATGATTTTTCCACATTTTTATAGTGATTAGCATAACTTATCTTTTTATCGCAAACAGTGTTTATTCCTTTACGCACCACAGAGAAAAAGCTGGTAAGTTTGAATGTTCCTTTCAAAAAATACTTGAACATGTATTTGGTTTTTGTCTACTATCTCACAGTTATAACTTTCCTGAGAAATTCAAGAAGACAAACAAGTTTTACAGTTATAGACCTCACACGTCACGCTGAGGATTTGTAGCGTCATGTTTTTCAGGTCAGACCTTTACATAAATCATAAACTGGTATCAGCCCTAAAACCGAATTTAGTGTAGTTTTCATATTGTATTTTGTCAGAGCTAAAAGGAAGAATGTGATCCAGGTGCAACAGATATCCCACGTGAACGAGAACTGAAAACACCTGTAGGAACAAACTCAGCTGCCTTGACTACGCTTGTCAAAGTCCTGCTATCAGGCAGCATGGTCTAATGTGCACACAGATGTGTGCATGCTGCAGGGCTAAATGGGAAGAGGGGAGAGGATTGGTTTACATCTACCTTAGCAAAATTAATGGCTCTCCTGGCTAATCACACAGGACAAATGGGGAATCCCTGAGAAGTTGGGGGAAAAAAAGAGACGAAACAAATAAAAACATCCCTGGCCCAGCTAGCCTGGCCAATGACTGAGCCTACTGAGAGAGGTATAAATAAATAACAGAAATAAATAAAATAGGAGGGAAACACATCCTAAGGGCATCCCCTAATGGCATAGAAAGCTCTGCCTCTTACCCCTCCCTCCTTCTTCAACCCCGGCCAATCACTCACAGTATTTGAAGTTATTTGTTTGCACCCCCAACCCCTCCCCTCCCCTCCCCTCCCCACTCCACTACTCTCTCACTCTCATTCCCTCTCATTAATGATCTCATTTCTCACTCTTGTTCCCCGAGGCCCAGAATGAGGTTAGCGCCACAGTCTGACCTATAAACACTGCCATGGAAACTGCGATGTGTTACAACAAGACCCCTTGTTATCAGGGAGAACCATCAGACTCCACTTTTACTTCCAACAACACTTCTATCAGATATAATAATCTTAAAGATGTCCGGGGGAAAAAACAGGAAAGCCCCTCAAAGAATCGCCTTAAAGAAAGAGGTGAGAAATGCATCTGTATTTCCTTTGTTGCTCTTAGGGTCCACTCCAAAGTAGCTCAGTGCAGAACCAGGTAAGTGTCCAGGTTTATTAGCTGAAGGAATAGCAGGGTCTACTGAGCCACCCATGAAAGGCAAAATGCCAAAGTATAACATCAGGCATGGCTGCCTGTAGAAATGTCTGTTTATGGTCATTTTCTGGCTTTTCCAGGCAGAGCAGTAAAACAGACCAACAAAATCCAAACCCAAGTAACAATCATCACAATTTCACAGCTGTACTGAACGTGTGAATGGAATCGGCTCAAAAACCAGGTGTGTGAGAGGAATAAAACACGAGGTGCTCACCGGCAGACTGGATGGTCGAGCCTGCATGCTGTCTTCCTGACCGCTCTTGCTGGTTTGGTTTGAAGGAGCACTGGACTGAGAGCTAAAGGAATCCTGGGAGAGTTCCTGATTATAACACAAACAGATAAAATAGACCAAGGGCATGAAAACAAGAGCTGTAGTTGAGCACTTAATAGTTGTTGGCTGTTAAAATGACCGTGAGTCCTGAGCAGGTCGTACCTGTGGAGGAGGCGGGAACCTCTGATATGGTGACTGCTGCTGCTGTGGTGGTTGCTGCTGTTGCAGAGGGGGTGTCTGGGAGTAAGGTGATTGACTTTGCTGTCCATGACCTGTGGGTTGCTGGGCTGGAGGAGGTGGACCTCCTGCTTGATTCTGCTGCTGTTGGTTCAGGGGTCCTCGCTGCTGCTGTGGAGTTTGCTGTTGAGGTGGCTGACCTGCTCCAGGTGGCTGTGGGTATCCAGCTTGGCCCTGAGAGCCCGGCTCACTTTGGGGAGCAGGACCCTGCTGTTGCTGTTGTTGAGGCTGCTGCTGCTGGGTAGGGACATAAGGTGTCTGTCCTGGCTGAGATTGTGAGGACTGGTTGTAAGGAGGCTGGCCTGGAGCAGAACTGTGTGGCCCTTGAGACTGTTGATAAGCAGCCCCAGGCTGGCCATGTTGGCCAGGAGGTTGAGAAGGATGGCTCTGCTGGGAGTAGGGAGGACCAGAGCTGCCTTGGGACTGACCAGGATATGGAGGTTGCGGTGGGCCATGCTGACTGTAGTAGCTCGGATTCTGCTGGCAGTAGCCTCCTGGACCTTGCTGTCCATAAGTGGACATCTAAACAAGAGACAAAAGGAAGATGTGAAAGCTAAAGAAAAAACTAAAAACCTCATTAATGCTCTCTACATAAGACATTTTATTCATTTTTTTTATAGTTTGAGCAATGAATTACATCCATGTTATAACCCCTATATCAATTGATCCCAAGGTTTTCAGCTTTTGACTCACATAACGACAGCCTCAGAGACGTGTGACCATGACTGTTGTAGGTTAAAGTATACAAACATAGATAATAGGACATTAAACAAAGAGCTTTTTTAACCACTGTAATAATTTTATAAATTCAGTTTTAATTTCAGTTAAGGCCTAACAGCTCTTGGGCAAATATGTTTGAAGTTTATTGGATTTCTATAGATCCTTTACAGACCCAACACTATACGTTTCATGGCTGATGGTGGGATCCTGACCCAAACGTTGGAAAATATTGATATTTGCAAACAACCAAACCTTTAAAAACTTGTGTATATTAGAGTGCAAAGTTATGAAAATAGTAGGAATGCAGATTCAGATTAGTGTGCAGTTCTGACCTTAGATACACAATTCGGCACATTTTGATTACCTCAATAAGCTGTTTTTGAGTTATGTCTGCAAGACTGGTCAGTATTAGTCATCAAAGCGGGGAGCAGATTCATAAAAGCAAAAAACCCCAAACCAGCATTTGGACTTCCATCTCTGAAGTAGGAATCCGGGCCTTTTCATATTCTTTGGGTGTTCTGCACATTTACGTTTTTCAATGCAGTGTGTTTTCATTTTATTACTCATCACTCAAAAAGCATGGAAGGACGAAGCATTGACCTTGTGAGGAAACACGCTAGCATTTTAAAAAAATACAACCTTTTTTGACTGGGGGGGTGGGGCACTCAGCTACTCAAGAATTCAAAGAAATAACAAGATGGTAATGAAGAATTGCTATGCATTTAAAACAACATCAAGTGGCTCTATTGTATGTGGCCGACAGAGGCAAGGAAGCTGTTTTCTTCTCTGCAGGCCACTTATCGAGTTCATGGTCAGACACCAGGCAGGCCAGTATGAGATAATCACACCACACAATGGGCACAAGACCACCGGCGGTGGACGTTGAAGAAAAGCCTCCACTCTATGGGATTCCCTGCATGTATTTCTCTGTTCAGATGTGCTGGCTGGCTGAGAAAGTTCAAACAGGGTTTTATTCTCTGCTATGAGTAAGTTTCAACTGCAAACTGGATGTTGAGTTTTCAGCTGGATGTGCTGTCCACTGCGCCCATCTACGCAGCACAAATTTTCTACTTTTATTAAAACTCTCAAGCGTGAAAACAAACCTGACAGGGAGAACTCGACTGTTCTTGTCATGTATGATTTTGTCAGGGCTTTCCTTTAGTTTGTTTTAGGGCAAAACAAAAACTGAAGGAAGTTTCAAGCAACAGTGTTGGTTATATATGAAAAGTAAATTTCATGACAGCATGGTTTTGTAAAAACAGCTAATGTTTCCCAACCCTGGTCCTCCAGGCACACTGTCCTGCATGTTTTTCCATGTTGCCCTTTTAAACACCAGTGTTTCCCTGCTGCCACACACCTGACTAGGGCTGGGCGATATGGCAAAAATAGAATATCATGATTTTTCCAGTATTTTATCACGATTTCGATTTTATCACGATTTTTTATCCATGAATAGAATAACTTCAATTGCGTATTAAAGAAGAGAAACATTGAATAAATAAACATTTATTCATATTAGGGATAATCAGCACAGTGCTAACACACTTACATTTTAAACTCACACCAGAGATGATAAAAGCCCTGAGAGAAACAATTACAAAAATCAGTTTTTCTCGTTTTTCAAGTAACTTAACATAAATTAAAATTGTAAATATATTTAAAGTGCAAACATGTCAATTGCAAACGTATTGTGCAAACATTAACTTGTTCAAAATACTATGTAGCTCCTAGTTGCTCATGTAGTGGATAGTTAAGCTCAAATACGGCTCTGATGTGCGGCTGGACCAGAGATCACTTGTGGTAGCAAAAAACTGCGCATTCGGAATATTTTCTGCAACAAGTCTCTAAATAAAGTAAAAATTTCCAGTGCAGATTGGAGACAACCCATAGAAGCACTGATTTGATCTCATTTCAGAGAAAAAAAGAACACGTTAGATGCACCTAATAAATAAAATTACTAACAAACTCAGGAATCTTTCTTTGCTTCACTGTTCTGGTGCTGAAAACATCACTAATGCGGATCAAAGGAGATACACAGATGAATGCACCTCTTATTTGGAAACTACATTTACTGCAGCTGGCAGAGGCAGAGATTGTTTCTATTGATACACAGAATTTACAGAATCATTTTAAATGTTAATAGGGGAAGACTGCAGGAAGGAGCGGTAAAATACAGGGGGTCCCCAGCAAAAACAAGAAACTACGAGTCTGATGAAACCCAGTGGTTTTCCTTCAGGCAGTCACGGGGCAGCTCCAACGACCCAGTGACCGAGCTCAGTCCGGTGTCGGTACAGGATCTGCTCGGGTGCAAAATTGGCTTGGGGTCCGTCGACTGCCGATGACGTCAAAGTAGTTGATTGGCTGAACATGAACCTTACGGAATTACGTAATCACGTTGCGTTGTTATCACGTTACGTTGGTCCAGGCAAATCTTTCTATTGGAAAGATGGACAACTTTTACAAAGNAATCCATCATTACCTCTTTGAAAATACACTTTTAGCATAGAGCTGCATGTATATTAGGGCTGAACGATTAACTGCATGTGCAATTAAATTGCGATGTGACAAAAGGAGATTTTCTAATCTCAAAGGCTGCAATTTGGCAGCGAGTGGTTAGCGCAATGCTAATATACATGGAAAAACCCATAGGAATGCTAATGCTAATATCGCCGATTACATTATTACAAATTATGAATTAGAAACGTGCCAAATGATTACATTTGGAGTCTAATAGAAAATAAAAATACCATCAATCAAATAAGTACAGACAGGTATTTTAGTAAAGCCAGAAAACTTTTAACTCCAGAGTTTTGGCTAGCAGCTATGAGCGTACCTGAACTACTCATGGACAAGACGTCAAAAACTCTAAACACAAAATACTTCAATAAACGGGACACACTTCTTTCCTGCAAATACAATTTCACAGGTGTTGCTAATACCTATGATCCTTCAAGGGATATGCTCAAAGAGGAGTTCAACATTATGAATAAAATATAGTGTTTTATTTTACAAATACCATTATAAACACAAACTTACGTCTTAAGAAACATTATTTTAATAACGAAACTGCTAAATTCTTTCCAACAGTATAGATGTGTAGTGTATTTTGTCTGAGTGGGTTTGCCATACTTTGACGTCATCAGCAGTCGAAGGACCCCGAGCCGATCTTGCACCCGAGCAGATCTTGTACCGACACGGTACCGACACCGGCTCGGCAGAGGGTGGACGAGCCGAGGCGGCGTCGTGCTCTGCTTAAGAAGCGGTGTTATTTTCCTGCTTCAGAAGAAGCGTCCAACATGTTTTTACGCTTTCTCCGAGACATGTCACGTCACTAAGTTGTTAGCGCCGCGCGCTAAGGAAACCCTGCGTTCCTCTTCGGAACGAAAACCTTGTTGTCGCTCAGCCGCGGCGAAGCCATGTTTGCTCACACACAAGTGAAAACAAGCGGGGCACTAATATATTACTATGACTCACTCTGATTGGTTAAGGGTCAAACAAAGGCGTGTCATTCGCCTGAGGTAAGTTCCATTTTCATTCAGAGGCAGAAATTCAACAGCAGAGCTGTGAATCGTGATAAAACGGTCTCTCAAAAATGACAGACCGTCAGATGTGTAGATCGTAAAACGGTCTAAAATTGTCATATCGCCCAGCCCTACACCTGACTTAAATGAATAAGTGATTAACAGGCATCTGCAGCACTTGGTGTCCTCCTGAGGTGTCAATGTAAATCAGGTGTAGTGAAGCAGACATGGAAAAAGTGCAGGAGAGTGTGCCCTAAGGACCAGGGCTGGGAAACACTGTTATAAGTAATAATATCAATTGGCTTGTGTTAGCATTAGCTCACTGTTAGCACTAGAACAGTAGGCTGTGGCAGTAAATATTGGGCATGTCCGAATCCACGGGAAGGATGCTGGTAAGAGTGTGATGACGTCACAGCGCAGCGACGAGTACGGTCCGAATTCCAAGAATACTCATTCTCACGTCCTCAAACGCGTCCTCGCTCCGCCCACATTTCGAGGACGGGTCTGTTGTATCCTCACAGAACAAGGCTATCCCAGCATGCTTTGCGCGCCGGCTGTGGATTTTCAACAGACAGAGAAAATGGGGAGAGCTACGAAGTTTTAAAAGTAAGTTTGTTAAAAGCTAGCCGTAGAAATCTAAAAAGCTTAAAGCGGTTCAGTTCATAGACATTTTTCGTTTGTATATTTGCTTTTTAAATTACGTTTTAGGCAGAAATCAGCCAGACCGAGTTTGTATCGCAGGTCCCAGTTATTCCCGTGTGTGTGTGTGTGTGTGTGTGTGTGTGTGTGTGTGTGTGTGTGTGTGTGTGTGTGTGTAGCGAATTAAACTTGTCATTTGTTTTAAGGACAACGGAGCAAAGAAGCGTTTTTATTGAGCTTAGAGGTGAAGAGTGAAGTTGTTTACACACAACCACAGACGTTCTGCTGTGAAAAGTAGTTTTACATTCGGGGATTTACACAGCTGACACGTTATAATGAAGTAAAAAGTTTGTGTGAAGAATATAAATGGAAAAATGTGTTTATTGCCTTTTTGTCACCTGTGGTCTCTGATTCTCTCTGTAGGACTGCAGGTGTCCAGGGTCAGGAGAGGCTTTACCTGGTTGTCATCCTGGGAGAGAAGCCTTCTACTGTCATCATGTTAATGTTATTTAGCTGTTTGATATTTGAACACGTTTATTAAAACAAATACTAACTGATAACTCTTTCTGGTCATTGATTTTATCACCAGTTTTATTATTACAGATGTTTTTGAACATGTTACATGAACAGAAAATGAAAAGATGGTAAGGAGACAAGATTATTTATAATACGTTACACTTATTTACAGATCAAAACCAGTATGGACCAGTTATATACGGTTAAAGCAGGATTAACCTGAGTGACTCTTCCTGGATCATGTATTTAAACTGAGTGAGCAGGAAGTCTTTAACAGTGCAGCTGGATCTGCTGCAGGAGGATCCAGACGTGGATGAGGGCTGGAGCAGACCCGTGGCTGGACGTTTCTGGCCAGAGGAACATCATACAGGACGGTCTGCAGAGAGAGCTTTGGGATGCTTCCTCTCACTGTCCACTCCATCGTCCATCTACAGGGACTGCTGGGCTGGCTCATACGACGGCTGTTACATCTCTGTGGATGACTTCCCTGTTAACAATAGTGGTGGTCTGCTGGTATCTCCTCCAGGACAGAGCACCACTGACCTCCTCCACACACATCTTCCTCACGCTCATCCTCCAGACCCACAACTTCACCAGCACAGAGGCAGATGTGCAGCACAGTGCATGCTGACCTGTAATAGATTAAAAAAGAGTTTGTTTGTTTTTTATAGAAAAATGTAAAACAAAACATAACCTGCAGTACACTGGTTCTGTTCAGTTTAAAGAAAAGCAGCAGGGAAAACTACAGAGAATTTACATTTTTAAGACAGATCTAATCATTATTAGGCTTAAGTTGAATAAACAAATGCACATTGAAAACAGTTCAATGCTATTTTATTAAAAAGCCTGTTTTTTAAAATGTTTTACCCTCATTTGATGCAAAATAAGTTCTACGGTCCAATTTACAATAGAAAACATCCTACTGCATTTAACATTTATAATGCATTTGGTTTATATTAATTACCTACATGATAATACTCTGTAGTAATGTGTTGTGTACGTTTAACAAGTTCATTCTGTAGCTTAAAACATACATGAAGCCATCTAAAGTTAACATGTAAGTCCTGAAAGCTTCTAGAATAAACAAAGTTACTTTACCTGAAAACGTTTGTGAACAAACATTGCTGATGGACGTGAAGCTGCTCTAGCTCCTTAATATTCCTGCTCCATTTTCGCTAGCTTTAGCATTTTTCCGTTGCGTGTAGCTGCCGCCACGGCTGTGACGGGACCTACGGGCCACCGTAGAGGTGAAGGCTAGACTGTCCGAATTCAGAGCCGCTGGGTTCCGGTTCTAGCGGTCTTCAAGGACCCGGCCTTGCTAGACCGGCGAGGACCCGTACTCATAAGCATCCTTCCTTTGGATTCGGACACACCCATTACCAGTAAATTTGTCTTGCCAGTTAGTTGCGTAAGAGCACATGTGATGACATCTTACATTCACAGATGGAGAAGTAGCAAGCTAGCAAGAGCAACTCCTGCTAACTGTCTTGTTTGAAAATATATTGATGTTTTAAGAATCTTGAGATACTGTCCAAACCTTATTCAATTCAATTCAATTCAAGTTTATTTATATAGCTCCAAATCACGACAAGAGTCGTCTCAAGGCACTTCACATAATAAACATTCCAATTCAGGTCAGTTCATTAAGCCAATCAGAAATAATGTTTCCTATATAAGGAACCCAGCAAATTGCATCAAGTCACTGACTAGTGTCAGTGACCATCAGAGGCGGTTTTACCATTAGGCATAGGTAGGCGGCCGCCTGGGGCTCCTTTGTGTTGGGGGGCCCCTAGCCCTGACCACCGGCATCCCTCTGTTAATGCCACAATATTCTTATTACCAACCTGTGGCCGCAGACGGGATTGGACATGCGCACTTCTCATTGTTATAATTCCTGAACCGTTCAAGATATCATTAAAATTCCAAAAGTGCTGAAAAGATTAAAAGTGGGGCTTTTCGTGCATATACAAGACATTATGGTAGCCACCGGGATTCCCTGTCTTGAGCGCAACGAATCACAACACAGATTCAGAGATGTGCCGAGTTTGTCATCCAAAATGCTCCGTGTTATAACTTTTGAATGGCTGATCAGATTGAAATAATTCCAACGGTTCCTAAAAGTACATAAAAGCAGCTTTCCAACGGTCTATAGCATGAAGCAATCAGAGTTAGAGAAAATATCGCTACGAGGGGAAATCCTGCTGTACAGCCTGATTGAAACGGAGCACAGCGCCGCGGTGAAAGCGGATAACGGAACGGGGAAGCTAAAAACCAGCATGAAATTATGGAAATGCCTCAAAGAAAATCAACACGATCTATTAGGTGTCCCAGAAGGCTTATATCTGAAGACAGTGGCCATGAAGAAGGACAGATCTCCAGTGAACCAGGATATGAACGTTTGTTCATGCAGTCTTTATATTTTATTTTTTTATTTGAACAACCCTAGGGTTGTTGAGCTCAACTATTTGCTAATTGTAAGATTCAGCTTCATTCCAGCATTATTTATCTTTTTACATAAATAATTATTTTTGCTAAAACAAATGTTTTTGGTATAGCAGTGCAGGGTGTGCAAGAGAAGCACCCCATGGCGGTGTGAGGTGTGCAGGACTCTGCCTGCAGCTGGAGAGAAACTGCTTCAAGGTCTACATCAAATAAAAACGTCTGAAAGTTTACAAAAATAAATGGTCTTAAAAACTGCTAAAAATGATACCAAGGTTCACACTTTTTTAAGATTAGATGCGTTTCAGTTCAAAGTTTAAATTGTTCGCCCAGTAATTTTGAAGTCCCTGTTCAGTAATAACTGTAAAAAAATTCTAATCCGTTTTTTGCTTTTTTCGCTTTCAAGCTGATTTTTTAAAGGCTGTAATAAAAATAAATTCTAAATACAAACCATACACTAAAAGCTGAGGTTTTTTTGAAAAAAGGAGAGAGTTACACACACTTTGCGCTTTTTATTACAATTTTACAGCCATAAGATTAAATACTTACCAGGCGGCCCTGTTATAATTATGGTCATAAGAGGGTTATTAAGACAGCGATGCACAAACTGGAAGTGATTGGTAGTCATTCCACTCCAATCCAGTTGGTGGCGGTAATGCACCAACTTGTTGTTTGCCAAGTGCCATAAGACCACAAATAAGAAGAAGAAGAGAGGCGGGAGCGTTCGTAACAAACGCAAAGCGATAGTCAAAACACTAAGCATGAAATGGAGTTATCCTAGTGGCTCCAATAAGAGAAAGAAGCAGCTTGCTTCATAAAAGCTTTTATTTTCACTTCTGAAAGTGACGTAGTTTTTTGATGTAAACATCAAAAGGAAGCAGAAAGAAAAGACAATGGAAAATGTTTAAAGGGAGAAAAACATAGACCAAAATAGAAAATGGAAAAAAAAAATAACTAAGGCAAAAGCACAGGAGCACTGACAGGAAGAAGAAAGACAGACAGAAAGAAGAAAGACAAATATTGAAGGCACTCAACGGGAGGGAAAAACAGGAAAAAAGAGGAGGACTAATAAAAAGGGAAAATAACTCATATCAGAAGAGGGGGGAGTTCCGCAAATCCAGTTAAAGGTAAGATTATCGAAAATTTAGTGTAAGGGGCCCCATGTCTGTGTTCGCCTTGGGCCCCCAAATTGCTAAATCCGCCCCTGGTGACCATACAGCAATCCTAATACTAAGCAAGCATAAAGTGACAGTGGAGAGGAAAACTCCCTTTTAACAGGAAGAAACCTCCAGAGAATCCCGGCTCGGTATAAGCAGCCATCCTCCACGACTAGTGAGATCGAGAACAAACGAACACACACACACACACACACACAGTGAGATCGAGAACGAACGAACGAACACACATACACACACACACACACACACGTAATGTGTCTATAGTTATATTGTGATTTCTTAGTAAATATTCTATTTGGTGAGAGAAACTTTATTGTATTTATCCTAGTGGATCTATAATTAAACGGATAAACTAGTAGTAGCACATCCAACGTCAAGGAAAGCAAAAAGTTATTATCAGGAGAGGGAGAACAAAAACTCTGGGTTGTGTTTTTAGGGGAAACAAACACAGATCTCTTTCTGCTGATTTTATGACCAATCTCGTTTCCTGATCAGCTGAGTTTTGGTCATCAATAAATTTAAAAGTAGGACTGGACGATATAGAAAAAAGTATATAGATAAAAAAAATTTATATTGATCGATATAGATAATTATTGAAAAATATTTTAAAAATTGTAGAATATATTTTGCGTGGACCCCTGGCCATTTTATTTTTGGTATTCTGAATTTTTTCTCTGCCTCTTCTCACTGCAACATTTTCAGGGCTGCCACAAACGACTATTTTAGTAGTAGACTATTTTAGTAATCGTGTCATTTATAAAAGTTTAGCTTATTGCACCAGGATGCTCTAATATACCATCTTTAGCTTCTAGTCTGAAGTGTGATCAGCTATGGGTCATCTAATAATAAAGGCAAGATGACAGCTTAGCAAACAACTTTAATCAACTTTGTAACCTGTTGATACAAATGCTACAATCACATGGAGGTAGACACCTAAAACCAAAAAAACTTGTGTTCACAAGAGGCATGGTGCCAAGGTTGAAGCGCTTCATCTTCCAATCTTCTCTCAGGAAATAGCAGGACACACCAAGGTACGCCTCTGTAGCACGACTGGTCTACATGTCAGCAGTCAGGGACCATCGACAGCTCTGAGGGTCTGCTTTAGCATAATGATAAAAGATATTGAAGTTAGTTTATTTACCAGACATCACCGTCTTTACTGGTGTTGCTGCAGCTATAAATACAAGTAACTCTGTTGATGTTAGCTAACAAGAGGTAAACTTACCGAGGCGACTCTGTTCTTCCTCTTAAGATGCTCGTGCATCGCTGATGTGCTCCTGTGAAAGGAGAGTTTCGCTTTGCAGAGTTTGCACTACGTGGCTTTCTTTTGAATTAGTATAATGCTCCCAAACTTTTTCAGATATGTTGCGACTCGACACTTTCTCCGACGATGAAGGCTGAGCTGGATGGCCACCACTGCGCATGCGCCTCGGAGCTAAAGCGGTGGCTGAGCAGAGAGGCAGGAAGCAAAAGCCAAACGTGCCGCAGCAGGCGACATTTAAAAAAAAAGTTTATAAAATAAGGTCCTTTTTATTTGTCGGCCTTGTCGTGACGAGTCGACTAATCATGGCAGCCCTAAACATCTTGCTGCGGCTGCCTCTCGCTCTCTTTTGGTTTGAGAGGGGAGGGCCTGATGACGTAGCGTGCCGAGTCTGTGGTTTTGATTGGTTAGGAGGAAGTAGTGAGTCTAGTATGCTGCTACCTGATAAGTTATAATGAAAAAGGAAACTTTTTTATCGAAGTTTTATCGACCAGTTTTTTATCTATCGCACCACATGTCTATCGATAGATATATTGAACTATTGAATTATCGTCCTGCCCTATGTAAAAGCACAACTTATTTTGCTGTTAACGTACAAAATGTAAAAAAGCCGATTACAAAAAGTCCATAAACACTGACCTGCTGTCCGTACTGCATGCCACTCATAGAGCCTGGTGTGCGGCTCTGCATCCCCATTGGGTATCTCTGGGGGCCTGGAGGCCCAAAGCCTTGTCCAGGGTAAGAACTTCCTTGTTGGGGACCAGGACCAGATGGAGGCCCATGCTGATGCTGGGAATAAGGGTTGGGTCCTCCATATGGCTGGCTACGCATCTTCCCTACCTGATCCATGGGGTTTGGAGTCTGAAAGACACAAACCAAGAAAACATTTAGTTTGAACATGAAAAAACAGTCACTTTTGTTTACTCGTGTTTTTCGGCTGACTTCAGTTCATTATCAAACAATTTCTACTCAACTTTCATTATGACGTAACCGATGCTCTGATTAGGACCCAGTTGAGTGTCATGTAAAAAATGGACTAATTTGATCTGTTTTTGTTGGGTATTTATAAAAAGCTTTACTTAGTGATGAATACAAATAATGATTATGTTTTGTTCTGTGAGCGTAATCCCATAAAACCGGTCACAGTATGATCAAACAAAAACAATACAAAGAGCTGAAGGCAGAGGAAAAAAAGAAAACAGTAGTGGATTTACTTTCCTACAAGAAAAAGGAGGAAAAATAACTGGCAATGAATGAATGAACGAGCCCACTACATCCGCCAGGAGCAAAGCCTTGCCCAGGAGATCACCACTCCAGTGGGTGGATACTGTTACGGCATAGGACAGTTTCTAAGAAAACAATGTTAAGGAAGTGGAAGCGTCTGCAACAGCTGGAGCCGGGCCCACCAATCCTCAGCTGGAGCCAGAGCTGGATGGTGCCCACAGACTCCAACAACACAAGGTCCAACAGTCGTCAGTAAAAACAAATGTCCTCCTGACAAAATAGAAATGCAATATTGGGATTTCACTGAAATTCCTGTAAATTCCATAAACAAAAAACATGGAAGAGCTTGTGGCCATAAAGTAATTGATAAGGGTGTAACTGATTTTAAACAACGATAGTTTGTCTGTTTTGTGTTGATTACATTAAATCAAATGTCGCACCATAACCACAGGCTGAAGCAACATTATGATTCTTTCTTCAATTTAATTTCAGCAGAGTCCACATTTCAGACTTAGATCCTATAAAAGCCAAACCTATGACTGACAGTTTTCCCAACCCTTATTGGCGAGTGTGAACCCGTGGTACCAGCACATCACCTTCCCATCAAAACCACCACGGCAGCATCAGAAAGTATGAGCCACAGCAGAGGCTTTGAACACCTTCCGACCTGCTGACCTCAGGCGGCAGACACAAAGCTTTCATTGCTTCCCACGGTTATTAATCTCTGAGGGTTTTTTTCCCTCCCCCAAAAAAGCTCCTACCCTTGGTGAAGGAAGACAACCACAGAAGCTATTTATAGCCTGCGAGACGGAGAGGGCAGTCTGCCGAAAATGTAACAGGCCCCAGCTGCACCGCTGTTTGAACCCGGGCCAAACCTTGCTCTTCCTGGGCTTTAATAAAGCAGCAGGCTTTGGCATTCAGTGAATGACAGAGCTGTGATGAGAGGGGGGAGGTCAAATGAGGGCTGTGGACTCAGCAGGAGGATGGTGTGTGTTTGTGGTGGGAAATATTGTACGTGTTGGAAGTGGTGGGCCAGGGGGTGGGGTGAATCAACAAGCTGTCAGTGTGGTCAACCAACATTATCCAGGATAACATATTCCACTCCAGATCTTCCCTCTAGCCTCCCCCAGGCCACACTTTCCTCCTCTCCTTCAGATTTGCAGAATGTGTGTGTGTGTGTGTGTGTGTGTGTGTGTGTGTGTGGGTGCGTGCGCGTGTGTGCACAGGGTGGTGTGTACAATGTTCCCTTGGGTCATTACTGGCCACACCTTGGGGGAGAGGTAACAGGCCCCAGAAGGACATCTCCTATGACCTCTAATGCACTTTTGACCTCACACTAGAAGAAGGACAACATAACTTTCTCCTCCTCCATCTGACATGATGCCAAACAACACACAGCTCAAAGACGGCGTGGTGGAGTAAATACCATGCTGGAACTGATCTTAAACAATTGCACGATAGGGCTGTCACGGTAACCGCAAGAAGAGAAAATATCGCGATATTAAGAAACCCACAGCGCTGCATGACGTGCCACCGCCATTACCGCACTTGATTAAATCTCGCGACAGCGCATGCTGAGAGGTAAAGTCCGCGCTGATCGAGGAGATAGTACACATGGAAGATGGAGGGAGCGGTGCAAGTGCGTCAGCTGCAGCCCAGCCAGAGACCTTGGAGCAGGCAGTGCTGCCACCAGCGGCAAAGAAAAAAACGCTTGGAGACCTGCTGAAGTCACGGACAAGGACGTCTTCTGCAACCGTCCTGAAGAGAGTTAGAGCCGAGCTGGAGCTCACTCGCTACCTGCAGGAGGAACCCATTGACCCTAATGAAAACCCTCTGACATGGTGGCGCAACAACCATGAGAGATTTCCATTGCTCTCCAAAGTCGCACGTAAGTACATGTGTATTTGCGCAACAAGCGCACCATCCGAGAGGGTTTTTAGTGTCGCTGGAAATGTTGTCACCCCTCTCAGATCCTCTCTCAAACCGCATAAAGTTAACATGCTGGTTTTCCTTGCGCGTAACAATGGCCGAGTTATATATCACAGTTATTCTTGTGTGTGAAAGTGAAATGACAGTGTATACTTTATTTTAAACCATAAAACAAAACGGGCACTTTTTTATTTCTGTTAGATGTTGCAGCCAAATTTGCATTTCAAAGTTAAACCTCCTGAATGTTGGTTTTAAGTTCAGTCAGAGAATGCCGTTACTGCCCTTTGATCTGCATTCAAAAAAGTGTTAAAAATGGCCATGTATTTTTTCCAACATTTTTTAAATGTATAAGCACAATGTTTCAAAGGAAATATTGCCATGAGTTTAGTAATTAACAAACAAATTTGCTAAGTACATAAATAAAAACGGGGTGCAATAATATCACATACTGCAATATTGAGCTGCCCTGACTCACTGCAGGGAGAATTCCTCAACCGCGACAGCCGTATTGCACGAGTCAAATTTAGGTAGAACTTTCTTTTATCTGTAAAATGTGACACTGATAGCCAGATCACCCACTGCAAATCCTTCAGTCCATCCTGACAAAGACTGAAGGGCTAATTAACTGCAGAGCAACAAAGCAATAAAGAGAAAATGGATCTATTTCTTGTGTGATAATCTTTATGATCCTTTATTGGCTAATTGAAACTTCTACTACATAAATTTGATCTTCAACTGGCTGTGAGAATGCTTCCACACTGGTTCTGCCTATATGAGTCAACATCATAGACATATAAAAATACGGTTGAGTGATTCAAAAGTGAAGCAGCATGAACTGAAAGGGCTACGGTGTTTCTGTGGCCTCCCTCAGATCCACAAGTGATCAATATGACTACAGTCTTGCATCGGAGTTGGTGCGTGCGTCCCGGCTGCCACGGGAATCAGTAACAGCTAGGCGCCTGCTGTTTTTGAGCAGGAGACAGACAAAGCCAGGCACCCGCTCAAGTTTCTTATACAGCCCCACTAACATGGTTGACCAAGCAGTTAAATGACACAGCAATCCCCCCATTCAACCAGCAAAATAAAGTACAGAAATATAATTTTACTTACTGATAAAAAGAAGCAGAAACTGTTTGGATGATCTGTTAGTGCAGTCAATAACCACAGCTTGCCCTCTTTGTCCAAATAATTCCGCAATTAACATCCAAACAGACCGAAGACACAACTAAGGTTCAGAATTTTGAACTGATCGAACATCCATTAATGTGAGGCCCAGGCTGAGGCCTATACCTGGGGCTAGCTCCCACCGCTAGCTCTGACGGTCATTAATTATTCAGAATTATAAGCATTAAACTAGAAAAATTTGTATTTCTTGCAAAAATGCTGTTAGAATGCTGGATAGCTGAAACTGTAAGCTGACGCTGCTGAACAACTGAAATGAAGCTGAAACTAAGCAAAACTGTCTAAATGAGCTGAATGTATTGAAAGAAGCAAAAAGCACCAACAACCAAGTAAAGCACAAAAAGTAAGTGAATAATAGAGAAAACTAATCCTAAACAGCAGAAAACCGAAATCTGTGAACATTGTATAAAAATCTGGAAAGCTAAAATGTCTAAACACCTGTTATTTCATTAGGAAAAGTTTAACAGTTTAATTTTTACATTTAGCTGAACTGTGAAATTAACAGCATATGCAAAATTTGGAAACTGATTGCTGAAGCTGCTGAATAGCTGCAGTGAAGTAGCCTAGTGAACTAGACCAAATTCTTGCTTTGCAAAGAATGGTCTAGGCATGCTCCATTGGAACCTCAGCAGCTCCTACCAGGACTCTGGCTAGCCAATCACAGCTCTCTAGAGGGGTTTCAAACATATAAAGAGCTGTGATTGGTCCATAATGGTGGGCCAATCATAGTGCTCTATCTGCTTAGTGAACAAATCACAGAGCTTTATCCGCTTTGTGGGCCAATCAGGGCACTCTATATGCCTGGTGGGTGGGATGATGCAACAGAGTGAAACAAGAGTATGTCACATTCATTGTCCAGTGGAATGCGGAGATCATTTGAAAGACAACGGTAGAACCCGCCCCACAACCGAGAGCCGTCAATGGAGCGTGGCCAGACTAAATAATACATTTATTTAGTCTGGCTTGCCAGGCTAGCAGTGAAGCTGAAACTAAGCTAAACTGTCGAAATGAGCTGAATGTATTTAAAGATTTAGAAGCAAAAATCACCAACAAATGTAATAAAGCTCAGAATATAGGTGAAGAATGGACAAAAATACATAACAGCAGAAAACTTACATCTTTGAACATTTATTAAAAACTCAAAAATTGAAATGTTTAAACAGCTGGCATTTGAATGGCAATAGTTTAATAGGTACATTTTTACAATTGGCTGAACTGTGAATTTAGAAACATTTACAGATATCTGAAACTGAAAGATTAACATATGTTCAGACTTGATATGGAATTGATGAATGGTTGGATGAATGAAATGATGGATGGATGTTAGATGGTTTATTGGATGGATGGATGAATAGAAGCATGTATGGATTTATATGTGGATGGATGGATTCCTTAGGCCAAGCCGATCAATTTGATGTCTGACATGTGTGCGTGTGCAATTCCATTTAGCCAGAAGATGATTGAACTCTCTCAACCAATCAGGGAGCTGGGAGGGAGCGGGGCACTTTCCCACTTTCTGATGGTCAATTAAATTGAACTTGTTTCTAGTTTTAAGTACAGATAGTTCAAAAAGATCAAAAACAGGAGTCTGTTATTGGCTCAATATTCAGCTTTTTAATATTCATTCCTATGAGACTTGGTTAAAGTGATTTGTAGTTCCTTGTGTTGCCATGGTAACAAATGACAGGAGTCTGCTTTGATAGTGCAATGCACAATGTCACATGTCTCTTTTAAACTTTGAATAACATTTCTATATTAAAGTATGTTGATACAGTTGTGTCTAAAATGTTATTAAATTTTGTTGCTAAGCACGTTGCCATGGTAACGCAGAACACAGTATCAAGTTAATACAAGACTCGTAGGACCAAGCAGGTTGAATTTATGTATCATATGTGTAGGTGCATATTTCCTTTTACCCCCAAATTCCACTACCTCCGCTTCGCTCCGCTCCGCCCCGCTTTCCGCAGCCGCTCGCTTCCGAACTCAATTTTTACTGGTACCCGCTCTACAACGGCTCCGCTCCGGTGCGGAGACCTGAGGGGGGCAAACAAGCATGCGCGGGATTTTCGAGATCTTGCGATACAGTCCGAGCAATGAACGCGGAAGTTAGATCCAAACACCCGTTGTGTGGGAGAAGCATCGGCATGAGCTGTTTAATCTGCCCATCATTTGTGTTGAGAGATCAGCAGTGTTTGGATCAACAAAGTGTGACTACTTTGATAGTAGAAACTGTATTTATGGCTTACTTTTGTGCATTTAAACTTCAGCCGCCATTGATAGTTGTTAAAAGTTGTTAAACCTGTGCATATGAAACAAAAAACGCCTTTTGTTTATCGATTTATTGTGAAAAACTGAAATTGTGCTTGCTCCTTTTCCTGTTTGGCCGTTGTGATTTCTGTCCATTTACTGCGGAGGTTCTCCGGCATCCGGCGAAAATAGGATCGATTCTATTTTTGCCGGACGCCGGAACAGAGGGCGGCGCACTGCGGAATTGCTCTGATTGACTACAATGGGACCGATTTTGCTCCGGTGTTCGTGTCGGAGCGGAGCGGAGGCAGTGGAATTTGGGGGTTAGGCAGAAGACGATTGAAAACTCTCAGCCAATGAGACAGCAACGAAGGAGGAGGGGGCGGTTCCTGCCTTCTGACTAGTGTTAAAATGTCAGCCATGCTGCTAGTTTTAAGTGTATAGAGCTCAGAAAGAAAAGAAACAGCAGTATGTTATAGGCTCAATATTAGGCTTTTCACAATCATTTCAATGAGACTTGTTTGGGGATATCCTTATGCACTTGTGTTACCATGGTAACAGATAATACATTTAAAATTTAATACACGATTCCGGAGACCAAGTTGGTCGATTTGATGTATCATATGTGTGGGTGCTCGATCCTGCTTGGACAGAAAATAGTTGAACACTCTCAACCAATCAGAAAGCAGCCGCCTTTTCCCCGGGTGTTGGAGGCACCGTACTTGTGTTAATGAGAGAAGCCTTTAAATCTGTCCTTTAGAAGTGAAATTGGACCTGTCAAACTTCTCATCACCATTCGAAAAGTACTGCACCGATTTGAAAAATCTGGGTGGCAGAAGGCTTTGGTGGTCATGTGTCTGGAGTCTTGTGTGCCTACCACAAAGTTTCTAGAAGATATGAGAGAACATTTCAGCCGTCTGTCGGCCACAAGTGCCTTTTTTTTAAAGGGGTTTGGATCAAAGCTGGCACAGTTCTTCTGGGGATTGTAATACAAAAAATGTAATACCAACAGCAAAACTGAAGACAGCACTTTGAAGCTGACAAAAAATACCCACTAAATTTGAGAAAATCATTAGTGTACTATAAAAGATGTGGTCGGTGGAAATTTTTGTTTCAAGATTTCATATATCATGCATTTAACAGAGCTCAGATGTCATTTCAGACCTCTGAAACATCTCATCGCCATTCAAAAACTGCTGCACCTGCTGGAAAAATTCAAAAGGCAATGAGCGGCAGAATGCTTTGATGGTCATCTGTGTGAATTTTTATGTGCCTACCATGAATTGTCTAGAAGCTACGACGAGAACAGTTTAGCTGTCTGAAGCCGATCGGAGGAGAAAATCTCTGTTCCTTTAATATGGGTTTCAATGAGACAGAATCTGGGTCTCTCCTTCTGAGGCTTGTAG
Source organism: Nothobranchius kuhntae (assembly GCA_006942095.1). Classification (NCBI taxonomy): domain Eukaryota; kingdom Metazoa; phylum Chordata; class Actinopteri; order Cyprinodontiformes; family Nothobranchiidae; genus Nothobranchius; species Nothobranchius kuhntae. The sequence goes on from SSNQ01033997.1 coordinate 74,724, forward strand.
AGAAAGAAATGTAACACTTAAGGACAAAATGAAACCCATTCTGAAAAGCTGACAAAAATTCCTACTTTTTGAGCTATAATTCGGTAGTCCAAACTGTCTGGGTGTTGGAAAGAGTTGTTTCCAGAAAATGTGAAGGTCAAAAGTAAAGAGTGTGGAATTTTCAGTTTAGAGTGGTGAGAGACATTTTTTAAAATTTGAATATTCTCAAAGAAATGAACAAAATGACCACAATGTTTGGAGTACATTCATGATTTATAGCTCAAAACAAAGGTGTATCCGCTAGCTGCAACCAGCGTGTGTCTCATTTCAATCGGACTTACGGTTTTCTCAGGACAATGCCAGAAAAGGAGCAAAGGAGGGTCATTGTTCCTTTCTCTGCCCATTATAATTTTTGTGATTTTTTCTGAAAATCTCAAGCTGTACCTCAACTTCTACCTGTGATTTTAGAAAAACTGTAATAGATATCAAAAAGATTGTCAACCCATTAATAGCTGAAAGTCTTGTGAGTTTGTTGAAATTTGAATGAAGTCTCCAAGTTAAAGTTAATCTACGAGTTCAAAAAAGTGATAGGATTTAGCTGAAAATTGAGCAATCCCATTCATTTCAATGGGACGAAAAATCGCAGAAAAAGCTAAATATCTCAAAAAGCAGGGATGCACCGATCAGGTTTTTTGCTGCCGATCACGATACCGATATCAAAGAATGCTGATCACCGATACCGATATCAAAGAATGCTGATCACCGATACCGATCACGTGGATTGGCCAGAAATTTTCTACAACATTATAATGAGTGCTACAAACTACATAATCTGGGAATAAAGGAAATGTAACCTAATCCAAAATGGTCTGTATTAGGGTTGTCACGGTGTGAAAATTTAACCTCACGGTTATTGTGACCAAAATTACCACGGTTTTTGGTATTATCGCGGTATTCTTTTTAAACGTGCTACATTTTCACACAATTAAATAAACCCTGTATGTCAGGAAATATTGTCCTCAGTTTGTGTCTAAATTTTGCCTAAAATATGTTATTTTGTAATGATGTTGTTTATTTGTTTACATTTTTTCCCTTTAGTTTTTAAAATACCAAATATTTGCCCATAACATCTTATTTTATGTCTGTTTGATGTCATCATTTTAAAAATATTAGTTCAGATGATACTCAGTACTCAAGTAGCCTTCTAATCAGATACTTTTTTACCCTTACTTGAGTAATAAACCCTATATCAGGAAAATATTGTCCTCGGTTTGTGTCCTTCTAGTGAGCTTTGCAGATGTGGGAAAATGTCATCAGGCAGTAATCATTGTTAAATTCATAATTATTCTCGGAGAGAGACCAACTCTTATCTGGCCCTGGGAGCCCCGTAATGCATAGCGTCATTTCAACATGGGGGTGTCAGCGACACAGTTTATATGCAGGTAGCGGCGCTGCGGCTGCTTTATATAGCGACTCGTTGCATTCTCCCTCAACCCAAATCCTCGGATCACGCATTTTAGCTTTAGCTAAAACGCTATCGTTAGCTTGCCTTGCGTTGACTGTAGAGTTGTGGGTGATGGTCACGCAGATGTGTCATGAGATTTGAAGCGTTGCTGCCTTTCACAGACACTTTTTCTGCACGTGCTGCAAACAGGATAGCCGTCTTCTATCAACTGTCCCTCGGCTTTCTTCAAATATCCAAAAGATGCTCATACTTCCCACTTTGTCTTGTTTGAGGGATAAAAAATGTCCTGAGCACTGCCGTCTCCTCCTTTGGCCATTATTTCAGCTTTAAAGTTTTGGTTGTAAACAACAAAGCGCGCATGTGCCGCCGGCAACTTCAGCAGATGATACGGTGGCTGGTAAGGGTCACCGCGCCTACACCGCAGCCACGGTAAACCCACCGAGATAATATAGTTTTTTTAAAAACAAGACGGTTATTTTTTATTATTTTTTTTTTAACCGTGTCCTGTCTGGCTGTGAAGCAAACAGAATTGATGTCTGAATGCTGGTAACAAGCCTTACAGATTTACTCTCAGGTGGAGCATCAAAGCGTCTGCTTTTAATGTCAAGCCTGATACTTAAAACTTTATTGTTATTGTTTTTGAATGCTTTGTAATTCCGACCAGACACGGAGACAGAGGTGAAAGAGAAAGGAAAAGACAAGAGGTGGGGAGAGGGGGGGATTCCACAAAAATAAACAAGAGTCTGCTTCTAGACCTGCAGAAAAAGACAAAAAAAAAAGCAAACGGGCAAAAAAAAAATGGGACACAACAACAATACAACAAGATCAAGCGATCATTGCGTCAACTCGAAGAAATATATAGTCAACATTGTTTAACTGAAGAATCACGATAATAAATCACAGTGCATTAAGTGCCCACCATAGTCTTAAGGCCTGTGTTTAATGTGTCCAAGCCCATACTTTTGAGAGCACCATGTGAACACCTGTGTGTGTACACGCGCCTGCTTATGTAAGGTTTCTCTATAGGAGCGTCCAACAGAGAGTGTGAGGGACCACAGATCCGCCCCCCAAAGATGTGTAGGAGACGGGGGGAGCTCCAAGTCCCAGAGACCCATGCGCTGCCCCAGAACACAGGAACCCCAAGGAGACTGCAACCAGAAAGGCCCCCGCCCCCCTCGAGAGGCACACAGGATCGCCCCGGGGGGCCACAACCAGCAGCCGGCAGAGTCCCGGGAGACATCAGCGGCAAGCCCACAGGCCCGCCCACAGCCTCCCACCCCCTAGCCGGCCGAGCCCGGGACCCAGCGACCCGGGACCCAGGGGCGACCACCCCCGCCGGGGACCCAGCAGAGCCCAGGGACCCAGACCCTACCAGGCAGCCACCGGGATTGATCAGGCAGATGCCAAAAATCTTAAACCCCCAGACCCGGTTGCCACGAACACTCAGGCAGACCATGGCACCATACCCCACACCAGGTGTGGCAGAGGGAGGGGGGACGAAGATCTATATCATCAAAAGAAGTTCCAGGAGAGGGGAGGAGTCAAAGGCCCCACCTGACATATACAGTCATACACAAACAAAGTCACACACTCCCTCCCTCATGCTCACACATGCACATACAACCCAAGACTTACAAAAATGTACGCCGGACACCCACTCATGCTCCCCATACGCACCCTATTCACTCTGGTCCCGGCACTGCTGCACATTGGGTACAACCATCACCGGTAACCAGAGTTTGACCCTTTCTGCAGGGGTGCTGATGAGCAGGCTCCCCCGCCCAACGCTGAGCACAGAAACCCACCACCCCAGACCCAAACCTGACGGCCAGATCTCCCTCCTAGCCTCCAGCCCCAGGGAGCCAAGCAACAACAGAGGTGTGCTAAGACCCCTAGTCTCCCTCCGCCTGCTCCAATATAGTGTTGTGTGATCATGAGGTGTATTCCATGGCTGTGGTGAGCGGGCAGTGCGGGCATCATCCGGCCTATGCCAGCTGATGCCACCGCACCACCCCACTTACACCCTCAGCCCTCGATGTCTAAGTGCAGTTTAAAATTGGAAGTGGGCACCGGCACCCGGGAGGAGGCTGAAATATCCCCCTGCCAAATGCCGTTGAATGTGCTCACTCCCAAGGCCCTAAGTGTGTGTTTGTGTGGAATGTCGTCAGTGGAAGTGTATAAGGTGCAAATAAAATTGGGGGCAGGTTGCCACAGGAATGCGGGAATGGGGTCCATACCCGCACTCCCTGACTTGCCCACCCCCCAAGGCCCTATGTGTATGTTTGTGTGATGATGTGAGGGAGCAGGAGGAGAGAAATATGCAGGGATGGGGAGGAATGGCTGGTTGGGCTTAGCCCTCCAGGGAGCCAGCTCCCCTACTGGCCCCAATAGGCACCTCTGTTGTCAAACTGCCACCCAGGGCATGGAGACCCCAGCCCATCCTGCCAGGGCCCAAAGCAGCAGCATTACAGAGCCTCACTGAGTCCAAGGGCAACAACCCAGCCCCACCCCAGCCGAATATCTATGCCCATCACTGCATTAGCACAACTTCCAGAATATATAAGACATGGGACATCCAGGTGAGGTTGGGTCCTCCCCCTCCTGGACTTCCCCCTCCCCTGTGATGGAACGGCAGAGGAGCCATGGTCTACCTGAGGTCCCCGAACCCGGGCCAGGCACTGCTGCATGTTCCTGCCTTCTTCCCAGCAGCATACATGACAGGACCCGACCCCCAAGGCCCCGCCTGGATCCCCACACAGGGCCGGCCACCCCCAAACCCCGAGCCCCCAGGCCCCCACCCACACCCGCCCAGGGGCAATGCAGCTGCCAGGCAGAGACCCATGGTTGCCGCCAAGATCCCCAAGGGGCCCCACTCACAACCGCCAGTAGTCCAACCCCCGAGGAAACCCAAGCACCTCCAGAGGGGGCAACGGCCCCCCAGTCCCAGACACCCCCAGTGAACCCACCTCCAGGGAACATCCGGATACTCCAAACTCAGACCCCCCACCCCCACCCACCCACGACAACATCAATGGCCCCCCACCCTCGCTATGTGATGGAACCGATCAAAGGAGCCCAGAGAGATTGATCTGAAGTGGAAGCAGAGGCTAAATCAAGTGTAATATGATCTAACAAAAGATTTCTATACTGGTTAATGCAGAGAGTTTCTCTATTTTTCCATTTCAAGAGGATAGTTTTCTTAGCGAAGCATATGGCAGTCAGAACCACGTGAACCACAGATGTTTCAATTGGGACATCGTCCAGGTTTCCCAGTAAACAAAGAGAGGGGGTGGTTGGGATATGACATTTCAGAGACTTTGAGAGGTCTTCACACACTCTACCCCAAAATTCCTGGACAGGTGGACAGGACCACAGTGCATGAATGTAATTGTCAGGAATGTTGTTTGTGCAGTGTGTACAGGTGTCAGATGACACAAACCCCATCTTGAACATCCGATGTCCTGTATAGTGTACTCTGTGTAGAATTTTGTACTGAATTAATTGTAAATTGGAGTGTCTGATTGTTATTATTATTGTCAACTTTTTTTTACCGGGGTTTACCGCTACACTGGTTACCGTGACAACCCTACCTGATCGGTCTGCTTTGATCTATTTTGAAAACTCTGATCAAAACCGATAGGGGCGCTATCAGCCGATTGGGATCAAATGCCGATCCATCGGTGCATCCCTATCAAAAAGTATAAAATATTTTAATACCAAAAGCCATTGCCAGCATAAGCTGAACGAGCTGAATGTTTTGATACCAAAAGTGTGTAAATAGTTGAATTGTGGAAGTAGTTAAATGCCAAAAAACGTACGGAAGCAGAATAATAAACTAACTAGTTAGTTAGTTTAGTTAGTTAACTAACTAACTAACTAACTAACTAACTAACTAACTAACCAACTAACTAACTAACTAACTAACTAATCCCATTAACATGAACCAATCCGCCTGTCGATCTCCCGTTCCCTCCCACCCTCACTCGTGAACAAGACCCTGAGATACTTTAACTCCTCCACTTGAGGTGGACGTCTCCCCCGACCCGGAGTTGGCAAGCCACCCTTTTCCGGTCGAGAACCATGGTCTCAGATTTGGAGGTGCTGATCCTCATCCCAGCCGCTTCACACTCAGCTGCGAACCTACCCAGCGAGAGCTGAAGGTCAGAGCTGGATGAAGCTAGGAGGACCACATCATCCGCAAAAAGCAGAGACGAGATTCTCCTGCCACCAAACTCGACACACTCCACACCACGGCTGCGCCTAGAAATTCTGTCCATAAAGGTAATGAACAGAACCAGTGACAAAGAGCAGCCCTGGCGGAGTCCAACCCTCACCGGGAACAGGTCCGACTTCCTACCGGCTATGCGGACCAAACTCACGCTCCTCTGATAAAGGGACTGAATGGCCCTTAACAGAAAGCCACCTACCCCATACTCCTGGAGCATCCCCCACAGGGTGCCCCTGGGGACACTGTCATAAGCCTTCTCCAAATCCACAAAACACATGTGGATTGGTTGGGCAAACTCCCATGCCCCCTCCATCACCCTTGCAAGGGTATAAAGCTAGTCCCCAGTACCACGGCCAGGACGAAAACCACATTGCTCCTCCTCAATCTGAGATTCAACTATCGATCTGACCCTCCTCTCCAGTACCTTAGAGTAGACCTTTCCAGGGAGGCTGAGGAGTGTGATCCCCCTATAGTTGGAACACACCTTCAGGTCACCCTTCTTAAAGATGGGGATAACTGCAGAGATGCGGACGCTGAGCCGATCTGTCGTGGTGAAGACGGAGCTGAGCAAGAAAACCAGGCTCTCGATTTATTGGTCGATTTACGTCCCAATCCTCACCTATGGTCATGAGCTTTGGGTAATGACCGAAAGAACAAGATCGCGGATACAAGCAGCCAAAATGAGTTTCCTCAGTAGGGTGGCCAGGCTCAGCCTTAGAGATAGGGTGAGGAGCTCGGACATTCGGGAGGGACTCGGAGTAGAACCGCTGCTCCTCCGGATCGAAAGGAGCCAGTTGAGGTGGTTTGGGCATCTGGTCAGGATGCCTCCTGGTCGCCTCCCCGGGGAGGTGTTTCGGGCATGTCCTGCCGGCAGGAGGGCCCCGGGTCGACCCAGGACACGTTGGAGAGGTTACATCTCCAATCTGGTCCGGGAACGCCTTGGGGTCCTGCCGGAGGAGCTTGTGGAGAAGGCCGGGGAGAGGACGGTCTGGAGCACCCTAGTTGGGATGCTGCCCCTGCGACCCGGACCCGGATAAGCGGAGGAAGACGAGACGAACTAACTAACTAATTTAACTAATCAACTATAAAGAGAAACAGGATCACTATAGTTTGAATGCTTTCAAACAATTACACTTACAAAAACATTCACCCGCCTCAGAGTTGTCATGAATATAAACATGATCTATTAGACCTAAAATGGTGTTTTGAACCAGGCTGTGAAATTGGCATTTTTAACATGAGAGTCGATGAGGGTTTGCTCACTTCTGACACCAGCCCCTAGTGGATGAGGGTGGAATGGCAATTTTGCCACTTTCTTGTTTGCTTCAGATTTGAGAGGCTGGGGTTTCCCCTTGGTCAACATTCAGAGATCCAACATCTCTCACCAGTGGGGAAAGATTGGCAACAACAAAAAAAAGACAAACACCAGAGTAGCGCCCAGAAACAGACACTCATGGTCAGTGGTCTTTTGAGCAAAGAAGGTATGCATGGCAATTGAATTATTACACTCAAACGTACTTTTTACATTAATCTCTAATATACAAGGAGTGCAGAATTATTAGGCAAATGAGTATTTTGTCCACATCATCCTCTTCATGCATGTTGTCTTACTCCAAGCTGTATAGGCTTGAATGCCTACTACCAATTAAGCATATTAGGTGATGTGCATCTCTGTAATGAGAAGGGGTGTGGTCTAATGACATCAACACCCTATATCAGGTATGCATAATTATTAGGCAACTTCCTTTCCTTTGGCAAAATGGGTCAAAAGAAGGACTTGACAGGCTCAGAAAAGTCAAAAATAGTGACCCTCTTGCAGAGGGATGCAGCAGTCTTAAAATTGCAAAGCGTCTGAAGCGTGATCATCGAACAATCAAGCGTTTCATTCAAAATAGTCAACAGGGTCGCAAGAAGCGTGTGGACAAACCAAGGCGCAAAATAACCGCCCATGAACTGAGAAAAGTCAAGCGTGCAGCTGCCAAGATGCCACTTGCCACCAGTTTGGCCATATTTCAGAGCTGCAACATCACTGGAGTGCCCAAAAGCACAAGGTGTGCAATACTCAGAGACATGGCCAAGGTGAGAAAGGCTGAAGGACGACCACCACTGTACAAGACACACAAGCTGAAACGTCACGACTGGTCCAAGAAATATCTCAAGACTGATTTTTCTAAAGTTTTATGGACTGATGAAATGAGAGTGAGTCTTGATGGGCCAAATGGATGGGCCCGTGGCTGGATTGGTAAAGAGCAGAGAGCTCCAGTCCGACTCAGACGCCAGCAAGGTGGAGGTGGAGTACTGATTTGGGCTGGTATCATCAAAGATGAGCTTGTGGGGCCTTTTCGGGTTGAGGATGGAGTCGAGCTCAACTCCCAGTCCTACTGCCAGTTTCCGGAAGACACCTTCTTCAAGCAGTGGTACAGGAAGAAGTCTGCATCCTTCAAGAAAAACATGGTTTTCATGCAGGACAATGCTCCATCACACGCGGCCAAGTACTCCACAGCGTGGCTGGCAAGAAAGGGTATAAAAGAAGAAAAACTAATGACATGGCCTCCTTGTTCACCTGATCTGAACACCATTGAGAACCTGTGGTCCATCATCAAATGTAGGGCTGAAACGATTCCTCGAGTACCTCGAATAATTCGAGTACAAAAAATCCACGAGTCAAATTCTCTGCCTCAAAGCTTCGTTTAATTCAAGTTTAATTAATTCATGGCTTTGCAATCGCCCGTGGTCATGTTTCACCCGGACCGAAATAAGTGACGCACATACACACGGCACTGAATGCACACGCGAGTAGCGAACGCAACTTAACTTTCTTTTAAGCCATGGCGGACAATGTGGACCCCGGTGGAGTGCGAAAAAGACACAAAATGTCAAAGGTGTGGGACCATTTTTCACGTCGTAAGGCGGAAAACGTAGTCCAGTGTAAATACTGTAAAATGGATTTAGCCTACAACAACACCACATTCCTCGATGCTGCAACCTGACCAGGAAACATCTACATGTAAATGTCACTTCTGCAAGCGGACTCGGAGCCTCTACAAGATAATGCATTTTAGCCTGTATTTCTATATATTCTGCGGACACTGTGCGACTTTTTCATTTGTAGCACTCAGTTTCAGCTAACACCGTACGTCTGGTAGCAACACGTCGGTCTTAAAATGTGCTAAAAATAGCAGTTTTTACAACACGTCGGACTTTTTACTGTGTTGTTATTGATGTCCGTTGTCCCTCAGGATTGCTGCAGGAGGACACAGGTATTTATGAGAGTGACAAAGGAAAATGAAAGGAAGTAAATAAATGTTGTGTGATCAGTGTAATTTGACATAACCACGGCAAACATGCTTTCGACAATCCTTGTTAGTGTGAGACAAAAAAAAGTATAGAAATTAAAACAAACGTGTGTTAATAGGGAAACAGCTGGCAAGCCATGTTTACGCATGCACCGTGAGCGGTTCTGGTGCTGTTTGGGCCGCAGCCGCTCGCATTTGTTTACTGTGAAGTAAAGTTGAAGTGCTGAAGTTTTGAAAACTAATTTTGAATAAAGCTTGAAGAATAACTGGCAATTGCTTTCTCATTTCAAGAGGTCTTTCATATTTTATAACATGCTATTTGATATAATGGTTTAAAAACGCAAAAGAGTAATTTATTAAGAGTACTCGATTAATCGATAAAAGATTCGATAGAGTACTCAATTAAAAAAATATTCGATAGCTGCAGTCCTAATCAAATGTGAGATTTACAAGGAGGGAAAACAGTACACCTCTCTGAACAGTGTCTGGGAGGCTGTGGTTGCTGCTGCACGCAATGTTGATGGTGAACAGATCAAAACACTAACAGGATCCATGGATGGCAGGCTTTTGAGTGTCCTTGCAAAGAAAGGTGGCTATATTGGTCGCTGATTTGTTTTTGTATTGTTTTTGAATGTCAGAAATGTATATTTGTGAATGTGGAGATGTTATATTGGTTTTACTGGTAAAAATAAATAATTGAAATGGGTATATATTTGCTTTTTGTTAAGTTGCCTAATAATTATGCACAGTAATAGTCACCTGCACACACAGATATCCCCCTAAAATAGCTAAAACTAAAAACTACTTCCAAAAACATTCAGCTTTGATATTAATGAGTTTTTTGGGTTCATTGAGAACATGGTTGTTGTTCAATAATAAAATTATTCCTCAAAAATACAACTTGCCTAATAATTCTGCACTCCCCTGTATTTAAAAATGTAGCTGAGTGAGAAAAAAAATCAACATTACAAGATGTCATTGAACATTTCAGAAACCAGAAAACAAATGGAGTGAAGGCCAGTACATTAGCTACATAATCTCAGCACGCTGATCCAAAAGTTGCAACAACACGATTCTCAGTTAAATGTGCATTATGTAGAAATAAAGTAAACATGTATTGTGTATTTTAACAAAATTCTATAATTATATAACTCAAAGTTCACAGCTTTACTCTGTGCAGCTGTGAAACCAAGACTCAAGGACTGCTGTCGAGGAAACATCCGAGTTCATCTTGAAGCTTTTTACAGTCAATTTAATCCCAACTCTCAGCAATAACATCAAATGTAGTTTGGTGTTTAATATTGCTGAGATGAGAATAAAAATATCAGAGATGACGTCCATAATTTCTGCAGTTTCTAAAGACATGCTGGGAATCTTACTGAACTTAGACTGCATCAGTTCCAACTTTGTTTGCCCGTTATCCAAGATAAAGACATCGACTCTGACGATGCAGGACAACATCAGTGACTGGAGGTGAGAGAGCCGATGGATTCAGTGGGGGAAAAAACAATGTGGCATGTAAAATTAAGCAATAGTGCAGTACGAGGCCTTGTGCCATAAAACAAAGATTCACACAAGAAAACCTCGTTAATGCTCACGGTGACATTAAAGTTTTCTTCTATTAAAAATAAACAGACTAATTGAAAAAGCATTTAAGTTGAGAAACAAAGAGTTGCCACTAGTTGATTATGTGTTTTAGCTCTGTTGTCCAGCTAGAGGTAGGCTTTCCTGAACAAAATATGTTGTTTTCAGCTTTAATTACAGAAAAATGGCTTATTGCCGTTTTACCAGATCTGCAAAACAAGTCTGCTTTTAAACACAGTCACATAACTCTCACCCCTCCCATCAGCTATTTTTCTTAGGCCACGTCCCCGACATGGAACACACATTGCCACAATAAACGTGAGAGTGCTAAACGCCATTTGCATTTTTCTAGGTCCAAATGTCTTTTATTGTCCGTGACTTCAAATAAAGTTTTTGTTTTGTTTTGTTTTTTTTACCGTGTCCTGTCTGGCTGTGAAGCAAACAGAATTGATGTCTGAATGCTGGTGACAAGCCTTACAGATTTACTCTCAGGTGGAGCATCAAAGCGTCTGCTTGTAATGTCACGCCTGATACTTAAAGCTTTATTGTTGTTGTTTTTGAATGCTTTGTAATTCCAACCAGACATGGAGACAGAGGTGAAAGAGAAAGGAAAAGAAAAGGTGGGGACAGAGAGGGGGGGGTTCCACAAAAATAAACAATAATGAACAAGAGTCTGCTTCTAGACCTGCAGAAAAAGACAAAAAAAAAGCAAAAGGGCAAAAAAAAGGGACACAACAACAATACAACAAGATCAAGCTATCACAAACTCAAAAGTTTTTCATTTTCAAACTCTGGTAATTTGTCCTGACAGGATGGTCTAATCCGGGGGAGGGGAACCCTGGTCCATTGAGGGCCACTATCCAGCATATTTTAGTTTCAATCCTACTTCAACTCACCTGATTTCAATCAGCAGGTGATTAACAGGCTTCTGCAGAGCTTGATGAGCTGCTGAACAGGTGACTCAAGCACTGAATCAGAAGTGTTGGAGCACACATGCAGGATACCAACCCTCGAGGACCAGGGTTCCCCATGCCTGGTCTAATCGCTGGTTCTACACCAAGCCATGTTACCCACAAAATATTAATAACTATACTATGTTAGAACAATGTTAACATGCATGAAAAAGCTTTTATTAAGCTAGCTTGTTTTTCAAATTTGACATAGCAGCTTTAAGGTGCAATACAAATTGTCATCTTGATGGTGTCATCTTTAAAAAACGCCCAGATTTTGTCTTTAATTTGAGGAGCTGCCATATTTGACATCAAAGTCAATATTTAAAAAATTTTTTGACTTTCTGAGTGGGGATCCAACCTCCCTTTCCCACTGGGAAGTTGGAATTTACAAGTTCCAAGTACAAATGGAATGCATCATTAGATGTTCCCAGAATTGGGTTCTCTGAGGTTGTTTCTACGATCTGTTGGAGCTACACAACCAGTCACAGTCCAGAGTGCTCAGCTGAACACCGGTACTACTGAGGTCTCTACTTACCCCAACTTTTACATTTCATTTAGCCACATTTAGCTAACAGCTGTAACAGGAAAAACAAACAAGTACGAAACTGCAGCATCAATTTCTTTCTTCTCTTTCATCAATCCCAGTTTCTGTAGCAAATACAGTTTTTAATCACATCACTTGTTTGTACAAATTTGCTGACGTAACTAAATATTTAATGACTATCCTTCTTAATCACTTGATCACTGAGCATCAAGAAATAGAAACAAAGCCTCTATTCAATTTAGCCATCAGGACCTTTTGTAATCAAATTTTAGTAACATATTTGATAACTAATTTCAGATCAGTTACATGGAAACACCCACATTCAAGTGTAAACACCAACTTTACCTAAACTTATATAAAAGATGCCTGCATCACAACCCCAGGCTAACCCTGCTAATGATGTTGCTGCTTTTTTCCTGTTTGAGTGTTTAGAACAAAAGGTCATAAAACATTATCATTTATAAGAACAATTTGCACTCTCTCAGTTTTAAACACAGCACTGGCTTTCCCTTTTTTGCTTAGTCATCTCATCAGTTTCCTCTTTTATAAATTAATAAATAACCTAAATTAGCACGTGGCTAATCTGCATAAAGGAAAGGAGAGTACTCTAGCCAGAAGAGGTTGCACAGAGTGTATTGTGTCATGACTCAGACTGTCAGTGGATATTGCAACTATTGAGAACTGTGAGACACACAGAATGGGGATTTGTAAGGGGTGGGGTGGGTTTGGTGGAGGGGAGACAGTGCCTGGAAGCAAAGCTGGAGCCTATGGGGCTGAGAGCAGCAGATGGACCATGGGGGACAGACGATAAACAACTGCTGCTAATTTAATCCACCACATGGCCTCTGCTGAACACACACACACACACACACACACACACACACACACACACACACACACACACACACACACACACACACACACACACACACACACACACACACACACACACACACACACACACACACACAC
>SSNQ01033997.1:97275-115282 GCA_006942095.1 Nothobranchius kuhntae
GTGTGTGTGTGTGTGTGTGTGTGTGTGTGTGTGTGTGTGTGTGTGTGTGTGTGTGTGTGCGTGCGTGCGTGCGTGCGTGCGTGCGTGCGTGCGTGCGTGCGTGCGTGCGTGCGTGCGTGCGTGTGTCTGCTCTGTCTTCTTGATCCCCAGTGAGTCGTGGAGGATGGCTGCTTATACTGAGCCAGGATTCTCTGGAGGTTTCTTCCTGTTAAAAGGGAGTTTTCCTCTCCACAGTCGCTTTATGCTTGCTTAGTATGAGGATTGCTGTAAAGTCACTGACACTAGTCAGTGACTTGATGCAATTTGCTGGGTTCCTTATATAGGAAACATTATTTCTGATTGGCTTAATGAACTGACCTGAATTGGAATTTTTATTATGTGAAGTGCCTTGAGACGACTCTTGTCGTGATTTGGCGTTATATAAATAAAATTGAATTGAATTGAATTGAATTTGGGAAAATGTCATCAGGCAGTAATCATTGTTAAATTCATAATTATTCTCGGAGAGAGACCAACTCTTATCTGCCCCTGGGAGCCCCGTAATGCATAGAGTCATTTCAACATGGGGGTGTCTGTGACACGGTTTATATGCAGGTAGCGGCGCTGCGGCTGCTGTATATAGCGACTCGTTGCATTCTCCCTCAACCCAAATCCTCGGATCACGCATTTTAGCTAAAACGCTAACGTTAGCTTGCCTTGCGTTGACTGTAGAGTTGTGGGTGATGGTCATGCAGATGTGTCATGAGATTTGAAGCGTTGCTGCCTTTCCCAGACACTTTTTCTGCACGTGCTGCAAACAGGATAGCCGTCCGTCTTCTATAAACTCCCTCGGCATTCTTCAAATATCTAAAAGATGCCCGTACTTCCCACTTTGTCTTCTTTGAGGGATAAAAAAATGTCCTCCTGAACGCTGCCGTCTCGTCCTTTGGCTTTTATTTCAGCTTTAGCTTCAAGAAAGTTTTGGTTGTAAACAGCAAAGCGCGCATGTGCCGCCGGTCCTGCAACTTCAGCAGGTGATACGGTGACTGGTAAGGGTCACCGCGCCTACACCGCAGCCACGGTAAACCCACCAAGATAATATAGGTTTTTTTTTAAAAACAAGACGGTTATTATTATTGTCAACTTTTTTTTTTTACCGGGGTTTACCGCTACACTGGTTACCGTGACAACCCTACCTGATCGGTCTGCTTTGATCTATTTTGAAAACTCCGATCAAAACCGATAGGGGCGCTATCGGCCGATTACGATCAAATGCCGATCCATCGGTGCATCCCTAATATCAAATACAAGCCATTTCAATTAAAATGAGAATTAATGATGTGTGTTTCAACTAGGACTGCAACGATTCGTCGACGCTGTCGATAAATATTGACAATAGAAATAGTCGACAATTAATTTTATTGTCGAAGTTGTCGCCAGACGTGTTTTTTCCGACCGAGTAAGGCATCTCACTTCATTACAATCTCTGTCGAGAGTCGCACATGCACAATAGCTTCTCTGCTGAGCGCCAACTAACAGAAATAGCTGCGTCCAACACAGCAGCTACGCGTACCAAAAAATCTAAAATTTGGGAGCATTCTAGCCTGTATTCGGCGAATAAAAAGTTTACCTACATTATTTGCAAAGCAGTCCTTGTGTATTATGGCAGCACCTCGAAGATGCATGAACACTTAACGAGAAAGCACGTCGCACAGTCGAATGAAACAGAGTCTGACTCACCTCGGTAAGATTGAAATAACTCAAAAGCCAATACATTTTGTTTTGGATGTACATTGTACATTTTTTAAAATGTATTTTCGCTTTTTAAAAAAAGAGATTTAATGTTATGCCCGACTGTGCCTGACTGAAGTATTTTAATTTTATTTATGCATTTATGTCTATACTGACAAGGCACTGTGCCTAATTGGTGTTAGGCAGGGCATTTTTATTTACTTTTAGTATGAATTGGCCTATCAGCAAAGTTCTATAAAATATGCATTTTCCATAGAAGTACCCATCTTTCTTGTGCTTATTATTTTTCACACAATTAAAGCAATCTCATCCTAAATTTAAGAAAAATTTAATAATTATCCGATTAGTCGACTAATCGTTTATTTGGTCAGTGACTAGTCGACTATTAAAATAGTCGTTAGTTGGAGCCCTAGTTTCAACCACGCCTGTCATGTACTTTGAGATTCATCAGCTTGTAAAAATTCGTAATTACTATGACAACAAATCAGACATCAGCACGTCGTATATATGACATCACCACAGAAGCTCCACTGGCCAAGCATAGCTGGTACTTACAGCATGGCGATTTTTATGGTATTTCTTTCCTCGTGAAAGAAGGATTTGTGGTTCACTAAATTTGCCATTTTCCATCTGACCTTCTCCATGTCTGGTTCAATGACGTCAATTTGGTGATGCGCATGTGTTGTCCTGGACATCTTTCCACACCAAACCTAAACTAACTTTTGCGCCATATACTTTCTTGGCATCAGAATGTGTCACAGACGTGAAAAGTCACTAGTTCACAGACGTGAAATCCATGACACATAACAAATGGGATTAGAAAATAACTTTTAAAGCCCCATTGACGTGGTTTCATTTTTTCTGGGACCCAGGAAGTTCCGTATTTTCCGCAATTTTTTTCCCACGCTTTGAACCATGCGGCTTATAATGAGGTGCGGCTTTACTGAAGATTTTCCTTCACCTGCAGGGGGCGCTTTAGCAGAAAGTAAAACAGGTGGAAGTCAAAAGTGGAAATGGAAGACAGTGCTCATTTTAATTTAGCACATGCAAGCAGCCGGCATGACGAAGAATGTTTTTCAAATCCATACCCCCTCATCATGGTAACTACACGTATGAGTTCATATGTTGCCGCATTTAAGTTGAAGGCCATCGATCTGGCAGTAAAGGAGGGAAACAGTGCTGCCGCACGTAAGCTTGGCATGAATGAATCCATGGTTCGGCGCTGGAGACGGCAGTGGGAAGAACTCATTCAAGCCAGCTTCACCCGGGGATGATGACAGCAACACGGACAGCGACACTGACATCGCCACAGAAAAGGTATGTGATGAAGCTCTTCTGAGGCTGTTCAACTCCGACACTGAAGAAGAGGACTTTAATGGCTTTAGTGCGCAGGAGGAAGATGAGAGCGAATGACTTCTTCTGGTAGGCAAGTGTGTTTTATTTACTAACCAGGCATGTTTTGTGTGCAATTTTTATTTTCTAATCATCCAGGGCTTATTAATGCTGTGTCAGCGCTGTTCTTTTCTTCTAAACATGCAAATTACCGGTAATAACGTGTTAGTGCTGTGTTTATTTTATAACATCCAGAAATATGAATGCTATCAGTGCTCACCCGTGTTTAAAATTTGTTTTGTTGAATTAAAACAACTACGAAAAACCTCCGTGTAGCGTCTTTCTGTCTAATTATCTTATGTTATGGCCATACATGCGCTGTGCGCCGGAGACCTGCATGTGGCTGCTGCACCACGGCTTGTATTTTAGTGCGGTGTGTGTGTGTGTAGAAAACCTTTTTTTTGTTGGTGCAGCTTATATTGAGGTGCGCTCTATAGTCCGGAAATTACGGTAGATGTGCGTGACTTAGGCTGCCTTTCCTACCAGATGACTTCAGCTACACCAGACCTGCTGACAGACTGAGATCCATAATTCCTAAAGCTCTCCTCCAATGGACCACAAAGGCTGGACTTTTCTACATTGCTCTTGAAAAACGATAAATGTCTTCCTTTGAAGATAATCAAATGATTAAATCCATAGTAAAAGAAGTTAATGGAACTTATAAAATTGGTGTATATGGAAAAATAAAATTTCAGTCAAATACAAGCGAACTTATCACCGATTGCTTCTGTCCCTCCATCCATCTGCTGTCTGCTTTGTCAACTGAATAATATAGCTTGAACATCAGCTCAGACTGCCAGCTGTCAGCCAGTCAAGCTAAACATATACTTCTAGGTGACAGTGACTGATTCCAGAGTATTAGACAAGTAGGGGTGGAAATCTATACTCCTCATGATTCAATTACTAGTCAGAAGGCTGCAATACTATTATTAAACAATCATAATGCATTTCAGGGAATCTACCACTCCACAAACACACACATGCGTACAGACACTCCCCCTTTGTGTGAACATTGTGCACTTTTAAATAAAGATCTAATTATTTTAATGACCCAAAGTAAATTTAAACCCAATAACTTAGAAACAAAAGTAATTTAAAGGCAGAAATTAAGTTTCATTCTTTGAGAAGCCCTAATCACTCGTTTCGATTTAATTTAATTTAATCTAATTAGGGATGCATGATATACATCGGCATCAACATCAGTACCGCCGATGTCAGCATTTTTTAACACATCGCTATCGGTCCAATAAGTAAAACTGCTCCGATATTCAAAACTAATGTTTATTTTCTGTTCCTATCTTGTTGCTGTTTAAGCGTGTTTTGGTAGGGATTGGTCGGTCATGTGACAGTGCAGGATTGTAGGGGTGTTTAACTAAAGCAGAGGTGTAGGTGGTGTGGCCATTTTTCCACAGTGTTCAAAGTATTAAATAATATGATATTGGTGAATATCTGTAATCAGCCACAATTAGGGCTGCTCAATTAATCGAATTTTAATCACGATTACGATCTGAGTTTTGAACGATTATAAAAAACAAAACAAGTCGATTATTTGCTCCTCCCGCTTGCGCTGCCCTGAGTTGCAAATGAAGCGCTCCTCCCACAGTGTTGCCAACTTGGCAACTTTGAGGCTATTTCTAGCAGCTTTTCAGACCCCCTTCTTGACTTTTTAACTTAAAAGGACCTGGCGAACACCTCAGAAACATCTCTGGTAACCCTTAGCTACTTTCTGGATAACTGTCGTCGACATTTCCTGCAGGTTAGCTAAACACTCCGCCTGCGCTCCGGACCGTTCTTTAGGACATTAGGAAAGGGAATGATGTAGTGATGTGTCAGTCGCTAAAGACAGCTCTCGGAGCCGGCTCCCTGTTGGAGTAACCAGAGTGAGTGACATACACACTGCACCTGCGGACTCCTGAGCCACTAAAAACGGCTAAATGTGCGCGTGCGGCGCGCTAAACACACGTGCAGCTTGCCCCGATTGCTGTGAGACCGGGTTGGGGGTTGGGGGGTGCAGCTGTGGTTGGGACAATTATTACATTAACTGATGGACCTGCAAATAAATAGTTTACAAATAAGGTAGAAATAAGTTCCTCATGCTGATAAATAATAAATAATCTCTCTGAGGACACGGTGCTAGTGCACTCTCCTACAGCACCTTGACACGACTCAATAAATGTTATGCAACATTTTGTGAACATCAATTTATTTGCATTTATTTGTTATAAATGCCACTGTATAATTCTTGCTGTCAGTATTAGCAAGATATTGGTATTTGGGTCTGTACTGGTTAGACTTACATGAGTTAAACCAAGGTCTATAGCCCTTGGGTCATAAACTATGAGCTATAAGTATATTGGTCTTTTTATACTGGGAATCAGGAGTTCTTTTAGTGATCATCTTGTTTCTTATTTTTGTCCCGATTGTGCCCTGAGCAATTTTATGACTGAATAAAAACAAATAAAATCAACATAAATTGAAAAATCGTCCTAAATAATCGTGATCTCAATTTCAGTCACCATAATGGTGATTATTATTTTTGCCATAATCGAGCAGCCCTAGCCACAATAGCACTATTAATATTGCATATCAGTATTGGCCCATATTTTTATATCAGTGCATCTCTAAGTTCAATACTGTGTTATATTCATTACAGTTAAAATAACAGTTTGTTGCCAAATATAAGCAAAGCTTTGCAGTAAAGAGCCACTTTTAGACACAACATTGGCCTCACCCAGTCCATCTTTTAGTTTAAAATGGTACCAGTTCTTCAGTCATGAGTCAGAACTTGTGTCTCTATTAGAAACATCACAGCAGCAAGACTGTTCTGACTTTTAACTTGTCTGATTAATTACCATACTGTGAGGCATCAAAGTAACAGACTATCTACCACTCCCTAAAAGACTAGGTCTTGAAAATGAGGATGTAGAGCATTTAATGAGAGCATAACAGTAAAATATATAACATATATATACTTATAATACAAAGAAAAATAATAGCAAAAGCACTCAAGTATAGAGGATTTTCTGCTCAATTAAAAAGAAAATAATTCATCATTGTAATAAATGTTATGGGAACTCTCTTAAACTGGTAAAAATAAACTCTTTCCCCAAAACTGATGACAAAGCAACAATTTGCTGGTCCCAGAAGTCACAATTTTAAACCAAAACCAAACCAAAGCACTAAACATATCCCTCAAGACCAGTTCTGCTACTTCATCATGATGCATTTTGAGCTTTCTAATTTACACAGGTCAATAGAAGACTGAAGCAAAAACCAGACAAGAGAAAAAGGTAATGTGGAGACTCAGCCAGTAAAACACCAGCAATTTTAAGAGCACAGTTAAAATAGAGGCACCGGCACTTCAGCAGGAAACCTCATGAAAGAAAAAGTCATTTTTGCTCTCATCTTCTACTCAAAGAAGAAGGCGCTCCGTTTTTCAAGCATGATTCCTCCGTCAGCATTGTAGGAAGGACAATGATAGCTTACATCATGACATGTGCTGCCAGGAAGGATGCTTATTCAGGCTGACCACTAGCACCCTGGATGACCTGTTACAAAAAGTGTGTCACCCAGTAACACGCTAGGAATACCCAAGTTGCTGAGTGAGGCTGTTTAAGGACCTGGCCCGGGACACCAGCTGCCTCGTGTTGAGAGAGACAAGTCTGACACTGCTCTTGCACGAATGCACACACATATGCATATGTGCACACAGACAGAGATGTGTTATAATAAGACTTGTTGCAATCTCAGATAAGAACAGAGGGTAGTAAGTAGGCTGATTGATGTCAATATTAGAATCAGAACGTCAGTAAAAGCATTTCCATACAGTATAATGACTCATGGACAAACTGAAACAATTTAAACCACGGAGTTCGTTTTTCTGCATTCTCACACTGATGTGGGACGTAAATCTTCAAATCAAAACAATTCGATAAAACATCACATTGTCATACATCAATAGTCTAATGTTGGCATAAACCAGGCAACTAATGTGGATTCAATGAGTCTTTAGATTTTATTTGGGATGCACTACTTGATTTATTTCTAATGCAATGTATTGTGGTTTTAAAACATTGTATTATAATTAGAAAACAATCATCAATGCATTTTTCTACACCTCAACCTGTGTGATTACTAAATATTTATCAAGCAAAATTAATTTACTTCCACCAAGTTATTAGTAATAACAAAAAAATGCTGTGCTGATAATGTATACAACTGCCCTATTTCCAAAATTAAAATACAAAATCAAAGACCACTTCAGCAATGGTGATTTGTGATATAGTATTAAAAATAGAACTCGGGCGAATATATAACTATGAATAAATACATAAATATATTAGAAAAGTGAAATACTTAAAATAGGTCTAAAAATGTTTGATTCATCTATTCATTAATTGAGAACCTCATTAGCTCCCACCATAGTGCGGAGCTATTCTTCCTAAGGTCTCTTCCATTTTCATTACAAACATTTAGGTACTTTTGGAACAAACAGCAAGAATGGATAACGAAGAAGAAAAAACACCAATTAAATGTTCGCTAGCTTGAAGGACTCCCGTGCTTTTGATTCCTTCAGTCTGAATCAGCTTATACATGGCTGTAGCACACATGATCTTAGGTTTGTCCGCCATGACGGTTTTAAAAAAGGCTTATGTGAGACAAAGTCGATGGGACCCAAATGAGGCAAAGCCTGACTAACATTTCCTATCTTAACAAAACGTGATTATTTTGATTGAAACATTGAAGAAACTAAAATACTACATTGCTAAAAAAATTATATATCATCTAAATTGTTAATGTCAACTACTTAGTTTGTCATGGATATAACCACTCAAAGCACAAAATTCATTAAATTGGTATAAATAAACAAACATTAATCAAGAGCCGAAAAGTTTAACAAATCTAACATTAAATCGTAGAATTTTTTTCCACAAATATTACTTTAGACTAGGGCTGGGCGATATGGCTTAAAATCAATATCACGATATATTGAGGATTTCACCTCAATAACAATAAATGGACGATAACTACAGGTATGCACAGAAACAAAAGTTGTCCGCTAGATGGGGCTGTCACATGTATTAGTTGAGTCACATTTTTACGTGACTCAATGTGGTACAGCTTCTTAAAGGGACAAGAATGTTGTCAACCTAAACACACCATTTCAATTTTTTTATTATCAAATTTATTGACATGGAATAAATTATCTTGATAATAGTCAAAAATTTCGATAACGATAAATTTTCGATTTATTGCCCAGCCCTACTTCAGAAAAAACTGCAGTGTATTTTAATGGGAGAGCCTGTAGGAAAAAGCTAATTTTAAGCAATATTTGAATGTTTTGAGGTGTAAACAGAAAAAAGATAAACAATCAACTCTAATCTGGTCCATAAAGCAAATATTCTGCATTTAGGTTTAGTAGCTTTAAATTTGTACAGTTATCTGTTTAATAATCTGGAGATTATTTACAGATTTCCAGTAAGAAAGAGGGTTCTGCATGAAACTTTGTTTTCCTAATTTCATTGGCTATTTGATTCATCAGTCAACTGTAAACAGCACTGCTGCTGGATCACACTACACAAACACACACACACACACACACACACACACACACACACACACACACACACACGATAATAGAGAGTGGTAATTCTGACCTGTCAGCCAACAGCTGAGGATTTTGCACCATGCAGAGGTGAGAGGTAAGCCTTCACCTATTGATTCCAGAAAATGTCACTCAAAACTTTGAAGCCAACATTTGGATGGTAACAGGGATTATAAGATATGCATCTGAAGGAAATTGTGAATGTTTTATGTGGTAAATGATGTTGTATTGTGAACGTAAGACTTTTGTGGACCATTAAATGTAATGGAGTATTTTTATTGGACATCTGGATGTAAAAAGGCCATTGTTTGTATAAGAGGCTTCAAACTGAGTTGGTGATTATTTTGAATTCCTTAGTGGTTTGACAAAACTGTATACCATATATACAGCTATGATTGGATCCTTGATTGCCATATTCATATAATTTAAACTAAAACAATACTAATATGTATATGCACTAGGGATGATCTGATTGATCGGCCACCTATCAAAACTTACAGATTTCCGTGAAAAACTTGCGACAGGGTTTCCCCATGCCCTTTATAAGATGATGGAATGTTCACGTTTCACCTAAATCTAAAAAAAATGAGTTAAAGATAGAGCAGCAAATCCGTCCCAAAACGTTCATTTAGGACTAATTTAATCATATATTATTAAGTCTACTAGTTTACACAGAATTCAATAACTAGCTGTAAAATATCAAATTACATAAGAATCTTAATGGTTTTGTGTTTTGACAAACTACTAACACACCAATTCTTTCTGTGGCTCTTATGTAGCTTAAAATCTAAAGACATTCACTGCACACTGACCACTTTTTTCCCAGTCATACTTGAAATGAGCACCTTGCATTTTTTTGGTGAGCAACAACAACAACAGTTCCAAAACTTCACCCTGACAGAGAAGCACAACATAAGCACTTGGCTCATTTACAGCTTCAACCTGTTTTATCTGCATACAGTCATCGAACAATATTGGGATTAAAATCTATGCTTTCTGAGATATTTTAGTTTGTTTGGCACAAATGGCCAACCCTAAATTGAATAAATTGTCATATTTGGTGCTGATAATGTCTTAAGTTTATGTACGCATGATAGGAGATATGTTATGTTGGTTACTTGAGGGTTTAGTTTTTGTTTGGGGGGACCCCACATATATCGGTTTATATCAAAGTAAGAATTAGACAATTACGGTGAAGCAGATATCAGTGGGAAAAAAGGCAGACACTAATACTTAGCAAAAAACCTTCTCTATAATTTATTTGTTTTATTCTACATGAACTAGAAGCTAGTCCAGCGTAAAGCCAACACAGACATGACACAAACAAACAGAAACCCTGTGCATACACGAGGACAGGGAATCAAGGTAGACAGATATATTGGATGGTCGATTAATGATAGGCAGAGCCACGAATATTCCTATAGGAAGCCTTAGAAAAGAGGGGTTTGTTGCTTTGAAGTTGCTGCAAGTGTACCAAAAGTTTTTTTTCTGGTAAATATTTGATTTTAATACTGTGCAGTGCAGAAAATTAAGATTCAAGAGTTGGTTGAGTTAAGAGATGTTGAGCCTTCACTTATATTAGTGACATTTTAACACGCAAATAAGTTGAGAAACCTTGCTATGAATATTGGCCCACATATCGTCCGTCGGCCGCCCATAACCTATACATAGCTGCACATAGAAAAACCCATATTGGATGACCTCTCCATTTATAATAGATTCAGCGATGCCAAAATAAGACCAGAAGGAACAATTCACAAAAAACACGTAATAACTACAAACCAAAACAATCAGTTCCAGCGCCATATACTAATGTTTGTTTCTCTCTGCTTTATAGTCAAACCATTGGCCTTTATTCTAATGCAGATCAAAGGTGAGAGGCATATAAAAGCTGCAAGGAAGCATCATTCTTTACCTTTTCAGTAACAGCATTCGCACCTATTTAAAGGTTAACCACTTTATTTCATAAGAACCCACACACCATACGTCATGTAAATGAGTCTGTAGTCCCGCACAGGCTCATTGAAGGATATTACTATGCTAATCTAGAACATTTTCCAAGCTAAATGTCAAAAGAAATGAATTACTTTTACATTTCAGCATGGGCCTAAGCAAAAGCCCCAGCCTGACATTTGTCCATAAGGGGCTCGTTTTCCCCCACTGTACTGTCAAATGTAGCACACATCACACAATTAAACCCATCAGCACATTTTCACCATCAACGTGTGTTTAATAACACATCATTGTTCACTGAAAGACTAGTGGTATAACTCTTGGACAGATAAAAGCCTTAGTGTTTCATCAGTGCTGTGATGTTTTGTGTGGGATGCTTCTTGAAACAAAAACAAGAAAAGGGTTGGAAGCCATAATTTTGTCTCGTGGCTGTCAGCGAGATGAAACAGGCTGGTGTTTGTACACAAAGACGAATGGCTGGTGACATGAGGAGTAAGAGCAGGTCAGACTCCTGAGGCAGGGACACACACACACACACACACACACACACACACACACACACAATCACAAAGTAACTACCATACTTTATGCACAAATACACACAGCTGTCAGGGACAGACGAAGATCATTCACAAAACACCCCCCTCCCTTCCCTGGGTATCACCGACACCATTTCTCCCTCATACATACACACACTACCCCAGTACCTCACACATATAGAGTTGCCAGGAGGCAGCATGCGGTCTGTGGCCTGTAGAGAACATTACTCAGCAGTGAAGACTAAAAAGCAGTGTAAACTTCCCTATTTAAGCAGCAGAAGGGAGTTTGTTTTTGTTTTTATCTGTGTTGCTTTCCTTAGCGGTTTTGAAAGTGTCTTGTGTGTCAGAAATACTGTAACTCCGCTTGTTGATGATGATGATGATTATTGGGATCTGAATTATCAGACACATTTTATCTAATGCCAGCCTCTGCACGATGAAAAAGAGGATGGAATAAAGAAATGTCAGGAATGGGTCTACCCAAAAGCATCTAAAAATAGGACTGATACAGATTTGAATATTAAAAACTCAGAAACTAAAAAAGAGAATATTTAAAAGCCAAGTAGATGAAGTGAAACAGCATGGTTGCTAGGGCTGTCACGGTAACCGCAAAAATGAAATATCGCAATATGAAAAAACCCACCGCGCTGCATCATGGGCCACCGCGATTACTGAACTTGATTCAACTCAATGATGCATGTTGAGAAGGAAGGCTGCACTGGTATCAAAACGAAACGTTACTTCGCTCCTTTGGGAGCACTTTAGTTTTCAGTACGTCAGCTGCTGCGCAGCCAGAGTCCTTGGCCNGAAGAGAGTTTGAGCCGAGCTGGAGCTCACTCGCTACCTGCAGGAGGAATGCATCCACCCTAAAGAAACCCCCCCCCTGACATGGTGGAGCAACAACCGGGAGAGATCCCCTTTGCTCGCCAGTCGCACGCAAGTACTTTTCCGCGCGGACCTCGCGGACGCGTCAAGCATAAACCAACCTTTAGTGCAACGAGCGCACCATCCGAGAGGGTTTTCAGTGTTGCTGGAAATGTTGCCACCCCTCTCAGATCCTCTCTCAAACCGTATATGGTTAACATGCTAGTTTTGCTTGTGGGTAACAAGGACTTGACCGAGCTATAAAGCACCGTCATTCGTGTGTGTGAAAGTGAAATGATAGTGCCCCGCGCCCGGTACATGTAATTTTTTATGCTTGATTTTAAACAACTAAACAAAATGGGGACTTGTTTCTTATATGTTAGACGCTGCAGCCAAATTTGCATTTAAAAGTTTAACCTTCTCCTGAATTTTGTTGTTTTTAAGTTCAGTTGGACTCCGACTGTCGGAGAAACAAACGTTACTGCGATCTGTGTTGTTACTGCCCTTTGATCTGCATTCAGTAAAGTGTTACAAAAGAAGGCACGGCAATTTTTAACCTTTTTTAAATGTGTAAACATTACGTTTAGATAGTACTGCAATAAAAAAAAGTGCTGCAATAATATCACACACCGCAATATTAAGCCACCCTGAATCACCGCAGGGGGAATTCATCAACCGCGACAGCCCTAGTGGTTGCATTCATGAATGAAGAATGGATTTCCTGTTGGACTTCTGTAATTTTTACTGTAAAGCAGAAAAAAAATTTCAACAGCAAAACCTAGAATTAAAAGCAAGACAATATCCTCAGTATCAAGTAGGATTGGACAGTATTTGTTGTTGACATTAAGTTCCTGTTGAAATTAAACATTTAAATAATTAAACAATTAATGTATCAAAAAGATGGCTTTGTTTGGGTTCACACCTTCACTTTGTTTATACTAATGATTTAATTTTCTACTTTTTCACTGCTATTGTTTTTTGGATGTTTTTATTGGTTAGAGGTATTTGCCCTGATCTTTATGATGTTGTACAGCGCTTTGTGATTTATATCTGTGAAAGGCGCTATATAAATAAACTTTTACTTACTTACTTACTAAACAAGGGTATACGTAGGGATGAGTACCGAATTCGGTACTTTTTAAGGTACCGACCGAATTCCATAGTACCGACCGAACACCGATTCACGTCATTTCAAACGGTGCCTCGTTTCGGTACTGCCAAGACAGTTGCGCATGCGCAAGAGCGTTATGTCGCCGGTCCCTGCGAGCCCGTTGTAAACAGAGCAAGCATGGTAGAAAGAACGCACGCTAAAGCTTGGGTCCACTTCACTAAATGTGATGGGTAACTGGGTGATGAAACTAGCGACAGACAACGATCTAAGTGAGACATCCTCATCTTAATCTGCTCCAGTAGGTAAATAAAATGTTTAAGATAATGTTACCTTGATTTGTTAGCTTCCGTTTCGCTAATGGTGCGTTCGCTTTCTCCTCTGAACTCCGAATTTCCGACTAGAAGAACATGAACGCGCTCTAAAGTTTGGCTTTACTTTACTAAATGCGACGGGTGATTGGGTGAAGGTAAAACCAGTGACAANGTACATACCTCTCTGAACAGGTAAGACTTTCTTCTTTCATTTTAAAATTCAGTAATTTCTTGTTATTGATATGCATCATGATACGAATAAAGACTTTTTCACTCGTACCATTTAGCTCCATCTCCAAACTGTATGACTTCCTCACAGGGCAAAACTCAAGAGTCGTGTTCTCAAACTGTACGACCCAATGTAATGCAACTCGACTGCTGAAACTGTACATGCGGTAGCAACATGTCAGTCCTAAAAATGTGCTAAAGAATAGTAGGCTTAACACAAAACATTGGACCTTCATCTCCAAAAACCCAGAAGACCAGGAGACTGTTGAAATCAGCTGTCCTTCAGGCTTGTTGTGGATGTATCAGGGGACACGGGGGGTTACGTGGGGATGAAGAAGGAAGACTGGTAAAAGAAAGTAAATTGAGGCTTTGGGATCTATTTTATTTTACGTAAACAAAGGCAAATAAACTTTCTGGACAATCCTTACCATGGTGTGCAGAGAAAAACCGTATGGACATGGGCAGCCATGTTGGCGCATGCGCTGTGTGAGCCGTTCTGGGACATTTGTTTCATGGAGATGCTTCAGTGTGATACCTTCACAAGGGACGGGCAGAATTTTTAACATCTTTTATACTTGTGCGACTGCATGATTGCTGATTGGTTGTGAGGTGTTAACTTCTCAAAACCCTCTTTATACTACACGACACACAACAAAACACTCGCCCCGAACTCAAAGAAAGGAAAACCAGCTCAAAATGGGTAAAAAAAAAAAAATCGCACAGAGTGCACCTAGCCTTAAATAACCGCTCACTTAACAGGTTTACAACACCTCACTGAAATTAAGAGAATCAAAATCTGACCAAGTCGTTTTCCTTAAAAAGCTCAATGACTTGGTAATGTTACAAAATCAAGATGTTGCTTGTATAAATATTTTTCTCTTCCCACCAGCGTAAAACACTAACTGTCCTATTTTATTGTGTTCCAATTTCCTTCCCATCCTCAACTTTTGCGGCCAATGCACTTGTAGAAGTATTAAATGCAGTAATGTGTTTATAATAGACTTAATTCAAGACAATTTTGTCCAGGTCTGCATCATAACATAGAATTTCTAATTATATTGGTGTATCGGTATTTTCTCATCACATTGAGGTCAGTTTCTTACAATAAGAGACTGAAGCATTAGACAAACTAAACCATTAAAATAATCAGACCTAGACCTGATAAAAATAATATGCAGGTAAGATAAGGTCTAATTTTAAAAAATGATCATGATTGATATGAATTTTTGAGCCATAAATGATTCATTTTACACCACATCCTGTGATATGCTAAAAAAGTATGTTAATACACTGTTTCTACATTTAGTCTTTACACTCGCTGCTTTCTCACATGAGCTCTAAGCCATGTGTAAATACAGTAGCAGCAGTCAGCACAAAACCCATGGACTGGCATTTTCCTTTCCGTCTTCAACTGTGGGACTTTTTAGACAAGTACTTGCTGACTTGGTTTGATTATGATTCAGTTCTTACCGAGTGTGGGATGTCGGCCTTGCAGAACTAAGAGGGCATTCCTGAAGGCTCGCACCCATGTTTCAAGCTCAGAGAAACACCTGCCGGTGTTAAGCCATCCAAAAGCAATTCTTAATACAAACTGGAGCCACTCGTAATAAAAACCCTAATATTAGCTCTCATCAACCACTAAATCATCACTATATTTCATCAATCAGGTGGCCACAGACAGGTGAAAGGCACCATAAAAACACTTTGTGGGGATATATTACAAAGAGATGCATCTGTTGCAATTAAAAGCCCAAATGTGCTGATGAGGAGTGAAATAATTTAATTACAGGAGGATGCAGGCAGGCTGATTTTGTAGAGTGAGATGGCTTTAAAAGAAACTTCAACCTAAACACTGCTCTGTAACATCAACGTTCTAATCAAAACAAATTTTGGGCAATTGGATTAATTTATTGACCATTAACTGAGCTTTTTATTGACCATTTTTAAGAGGTATATTTTTTATGCCTATTAGTTTCGCACATTACAACTTTCCATGTCGCATGTTTTGACACCGCGACTGCTTTACCCCCAAATTCCACTACCTCCGCTCCGCTCCGCTCCGACACGAACGCCGGAGCAAAATCGGTCCCGTTGTAGTCAATCAGAGCAATTCCACTACTGCGGCCGTGCTCCGGCAGTGCGGTGCAGTGCGCCGCCCTCTGTTCCGGCGTCCGGCAAAAATAGAATCAATCCTATTTTCGCCGGACGCCGGAGCACCTCCGCAGTAAATGGACAGAAATCACAACCGCCCAACAGGAAAAGGAGCAAGCACAACTTCCGTTTTTCACAATAAATCGATAAACAACAGGCGTTTTTTTGTTTCATATGCACAGGTTTAACAACTTTTAACAACTATCAATGGCGGCTGAACTTTAAATGCATAAAAGTAAGCCATAAATACAGTTTCCACTATAAAAGTAGTCACACTTTGTTGATCCAAACACTGCTGATCTCTCAACACAAATGATGGGCAGATTAAACAGTTCATGCCGATGCTTCTCCCACACAACGGGTGTTTGGATCTAACTTCCGCGTTTATTGCTCGGACTGTATCGCAAGATCTCGAAAATCCCGCGCATGCTTGTTTGCCCACCTCAGGTCTCCGCACCGGAGCGGAGCCGTTGTAGAGCGGGTACCAAGAAAAACTGAGTTCGGAAGCGAGCGGCTGCGGAAGGCAGGGGCGGAGCGGAGCGGAGGTAGTGGAATTTGGGGGTTAGTCAAACTACTCAGGAAATCAAAATATCGTTAACTTTGAAGCCTCATGTCATTGAAGGAACAGGGCCATCGCAAACAGTCCAACAAAGGTACTCAAACAAAATGGTCCAGAACAAGTCTTACATCCACAATCCAACATAATGTCACTGAAAACCTTCAAAGTTTACTTAAGATGCATCTTTTTCTCATCATAACCTCCATTGGCATCCTTGTATTAGCTTCAAACTTTTGATTCACATATTTGCTGTGGCAAAATCTTAACAAAACAAGAGGTGGACCCACAGGAATTGGGCATGGATTGAAATAATAATCATAACTTTTAATTTTTATATTTTAGTTAACTAACAAAGTAGCATTTAGTTGCAGCCGGTGCATGCTTTCATTACTGGGATGTACTTTGCAGTGTTTCATTCTTTAAACGTAAAAATAGGTTTGCTTTTAGCTTTTGCAATAATGAACGTCTTGTCTTGTAGGCAAACCACATTTATACTGAAATACTTTCCAGAGGCTAGCACACTGCTCTAATACCGCCGCTTCTTGGTGTGTCAGCGTATGACTCAAACAAGAAAACAATACTTTGATTCAGTCACAACTTTTTTTATTAAACTCTGCTTTTACCTGGTGCTCAGTGACCTGTCAGCATGTAAAAAATGCGTTGTATTTTCATATCATATCATTAATAGTGCAAAAACACAATTTTGGCGCATTCACATCTGGGTTGGCCCGGCCTTGCTCTGGTAGGTCAATTATGTTCACATCTGACTAATCTGTGCATTTTCTGTGCTCAGCTGCCCATTTCTGGACCTGATCTCTGGCAGTCAGCTTCATGCACAGACGACCCAATATACCAAGTACTGACTAATTGGCCGGCTGAAGTTCATGCCTACCTATAGAGGGAACTTCGGATTGGTGGGTAGAATCAGCCACTGGCGGCTTCCCGCTAGCGCAATACATTATCAGTTTGGAAGCAGTAGAGTAAACATCTTCTACTGCTCTGACCCACTGCTCCAACTGCCACAGTGAGAGGAAAGTGTGTGCTTCTCACAGCAGTCTCAGTGAGAGAGTAGGAAGCTGTGTGTTTCATGTCAGAATCTCCAAAAGCAGCAAGAGCAGTTTTAAAATTTTGAGGTTAAAATAAATCTAGGATAGCCACTAGCATGAAGGCTAGCAAACATTTCTCTCAGATTCTCCAAACAAGCGTCTCTGACTGCTTTATGCTGCACAGAAGTTGCCAGTTAATGAACCACAAAAGAAACCTTTCAAACAATCTGAACAATCGCTTTAATTCTGCAGGATAGTTTGAGTTTATCTTAGGCTAAAGGAAGTTTGATGGTTGGTTTTGAAATATTTCTGCAGATATTTTGTTCAGATGACAGTGATTCAACAACTGCAGCTTGAAAACAATGTGCGTTGTTTAACGATTACATAAAAAGTTAGTGCACTTGCTTTTAATGTCACGCCTGATACTTAAAACTTTATTGTTATTGTTGTTGAATGCTTTGTAATTCCGACCAGACACGGAGACAGAGGTGAAAGAGAAAGGAAGAGAAAAGGTGGA
>SSNQ01033997.1:115292-127792 GCA_006942095.1 Nothobranchius kuhntae
TCCACAAAAATAAACAATGAACAAGAGTCTGCTTCTAGACCTGCAGAAAAAGACAAAAAAACAAACAAACAAAAGGACACAAAAAAAGGGACACAACAACAATACAACAAGATCTACCTATCACTGCGTCAACTTGATGAAAAAAAAAACAAAAAAGCAATATATATATATATATATAAAATCAACATTGCTTAACTGAAGAATCACGATAATACATCACAATGCATTAAGTGCCCCCCATAGTCTTAAAATCTGTGTTTAACGTGCCCAAGCCCATACTTTTGAGAGCACCATGTGAGCACCTGTGTGTGTACACGCGCTTGTTTATTTAAGGTTTCTCTATAGGAGCGTCCAACAGAGAGTGTGAGGGACCACAGATCCGCCCCCCAAAGATGTGCAGGAGACGGGGGGGGCTCCAAGTCTCAGAGATCCAGGCGCTGCCCCAGAACGCAGGAACCCCAAGGAGACTGCAACCAGGAAGGCCCCCGCCCCCCTCGAGAGGCACAGATGATCGCCCCGGGGGGCCACAACCAGCAGCCGGCAGAGTCCCTGGAGATATCAGCGGCAAGCCCACAGGCCCGCCCGCAGCCTCCCACCCCCTAGCCGGCCGAGCCCGGGACCCAGCGACCCGGGACCCAGGGGCGACCACCCCCGCCGGGGACCCAGCAGAGCCCAGGGACCCAGACCCCACCAGGCAGCCACCGGGATCTATCAGGCAGATGCCAAAATCTTAAGCCCTCAGACCCGGTTGCCACGAACACTCAGGCAGACCATGGCAAAAGCCCTCACACCAGGTGTGGCAGGGGGAGGGGGGACAAAGATCTATATCATCAAGAGAAGTTCCAGGAGAGGGGAGGACCCAAAGGCCCCACCTGACATATACAGTCATACACAAACACAGTCACACACTCCCTCCCTCATGCTCATACATGCACATACAACCCAAGACTTAAAATTTTGAGGTTAAAATAAATCTAGGATAGCCACTAGCATGAAGGCTAGCAAACATTTCTCTCAGATTCTCCAAACAAGCGTCTCTGACTGCTTTATGCTGCACAGAAGTTGCCAGTTAATGAACCACAAAAGAAACCTTTCAAACAATCTGAACAATCGCTTTAATTCTGCAGGATAGTTTGAGTTTATCTTAGGCTAAAGGAAGTTTGATGGTTGGTTTTGAAATATTTCTGCAGATATTTTGTTCAGATGATAGTGATTCAACAACTGCAGCTTGAAAACAATGTGCGTTGTTTAACGATTACATAAAAAGTTAGTGCACTGTCATTTTTATTAGCTTTATGAATGTTTAGTATTGTTGTGTGGAGAGTATTTACAACACTGTCATGTCTACAAGGTTTAGCACCATCTTTGTAACCATAACATCATTTGGGGTATGTTATGCAGCTTTTCCAACTAAAAACTATGAAAACAAACGTTTTACCGTACTAAAGACAAAAATGCTCCTAATCAATAACACAACCAGCTCTGGAAGTAGAGGCAAACATTTAAGAGTGGCTAAATCAAATTCAGGTGCATTTTCAACACCATCAGGACAAAACCAAGACAGGTTGTGGGACATTTCTGGGAAGGGAGAAGGTGACGGAGAAAATATGATGGCTCTGTCCTTTTCGATACTGTGTCTCCATACAAAATAGTAGCTTTTAGGACTTTGCCAGGACATTAGCACATCGCAACCATTTCGCCAGTGAGCAATGTCACTGATTAGTGCCATAAGACTAGAGCTGAAACAACTAATCAATTTAATAGATTATAATCGATTATTAAAGTAGTTAACAACTTTTTTAGTCATCGATTAGTTGTTTAATTATCACATTTTACCGCATAAAGTCTATTTTTACCACAATCTGACATCGGTTACAATCTGTTAAATTTGCCGCCAGTGTGTGGCAGTAATGAGCCACTGATCTACCAGTGGAGCCGTAGAAGAAGAAACGAGCCAATAAGCGCCCTCGGTTTTCGTGACGTAACACGTTACTGACGCGCATCTTGCTTTGAGAGATGGCAGAACAAGAAGAAATACGGAAGAAAAATAGAAGCGACAAAAATGAAGAGAAACCCCGGACAAAAACCTCACGAGTATGGGAGCACTTCACTCTAGATGCCATGAAAAGACGGGTGACCTGCAAAATATGCAAAAACCATCTAGCATGGCACGGAAGCACGACGTCCCTAAGTGAACATTTGAGACGAAAACATGTAAGGGCTGATGCAGCAGAGGAAGAGCCAGCCCGGTAAGTAACAGAAAATAAACAAGCTAAATATACTACACGCAGATCAAATTTGGGACTTAGTGTTAGCCGAGTTCGTTATAGTGGATGTTAAACATGTTTTTTTGCCGCGTCAGTCTACGGTGTTCTACTTCTGATTGACTAGATGCAATCGTGAATCTCCGTGTTGTGTGTCATGCGCTTGCCAAATTTAGCACGTCTGTTTATAAGAATGTTCTCGTTAAGAGAAAAACGGCACAAACCCATAACTATGTTCCTCATTCAAAAAAGGACAACTCCGTGGTGAAAAATATACAAACGAGCTGTGTCCAGGTGAATATAACGCGGAATAGTTGTACGCTTTCAATTTTTAAATACAGGAGAAATTCAGAAAAAGTCATTTTTTTACCTTTAAAAGGCTGTTTTACTATCTAACACTGTAAAACGCCTCACAACACATTTTTATCATGTTTCTTAAACAGTATTACACAAAATAAACATTTTTCACATTTCTCTAGCTAATTTAAACACTCCCGACTCAAAGTAAAAACCTCATGAGCTTCTTACTTATAGTAAAAAAAATTTGACTTTTTTTCTGAAAATCTCCTGTTGCAGGCTATTTTGTAGAACGTAACCCTCAAAATAAATGATCACTGTATATTATTAATTAATTCAAATAATATAATATTGATTTAGTGTTGTAGTGTGTGTGCTGCTTTATTTTATATGTGTACTTATTTCAGTCAATTTGTGTTTCTTATGCAGAAAAAAACAAGCAAGGATGGACAACTACATGGGGAACAAGACACTCACCCCCCAGCAATGCATACCACTTACAAACTATTCTAAACATGCTGGTAAAAGACATGAGGCCACTATCCATGGTGGAAGAAGCAGGCTTCCAGCTAATGCTAAAAAACTATTCAGGACTGATATTTTGCACTGTTTAGCTCATTTTACACTGCTGACTGTGTTCATGTGCAATAAAATAGATTGCAGTCAACTGCCCAATTCTCTTATGGTTTTTTTCTTAACTGAAATGCATTAATCACTTGTATAGATTAAATAGCTAAACAATAACAAACCGATTAATCGAAAAAATAATCGACAGATTAATCGATTATGAAAATAATCGTTTGTTGCAGCCCTACATAAGACAGTCAGAAACATTATTAATGTTGAAGACACTATATTCTGTCAAAGTATACATCATTCAGGGGAAGTATTAAGAAAGCAGTTGTGAGACTAAGTGACGTTCAATGACCAAAAGAAATGCTGTTTAACAGAGCTCCCGAGGAGACCCCAAAGGGGCATAAATTACAACGTTGAGGAATTTCTGCTGCATTTTTGACATCAAAAATTTAGAAACAGCATTCTCAACACATTGTCAAGGCTAGTGCTGCCATGATTTGTCACAATGACGTTGGCAAACTAAATCATTGACAATAAATTTAATAATCAATGTTTTTCATTCTATGAAGCACTGTTTTTCATCTTGCCTGCTGCAGCACCTTCGGATGATTTCTGCCCTTCTGTTTGAAGCACATCAGCTGTCGCGTCACCGGAAGAACAAGACATCGTGATGAGCAGTTAACATAATTGAAATGTTTGGGAGCATTTTACAAAGATAAGAGAACCACGTACAGTGCAAAATCAGCAAAGTAGAACTCTCTTTCACGAGAGCACAACGATGATGCACGAATACCTAAAAGGAAGCACGTTGTGGTAGAGGAGGAAGAGGGACAGTCGCCACTGTAAGCTAAGCTAATTACCTCTCGTTAGCTGCTAACATCAACAGTGAGTTACTCATATTTATAGCTATAACAACAACAGTAGTGACGGCGATTTCATTACCTTTAGCACATGTATGACATGTATTTACTCTAACATTACAAATGCTAATGATAATGCTAATTTATCATATACCTCTATGTTAGTGTTAAAAAATGCACTCCTTCAATTGACGAGTTTGGAAGCAATCAAACATGCACACACCGGCAAATGAGGACCCTGTCACTAGAACAGCTATTATCTTGTCTTTATTTTTTGATTGCACATAACAGATCACACTTCAAACTCGAAGCTAATGATGTAATGATAAGCTGTACTTTATGCATGATGTGATTAGTCGCTAATCGCCCAAAAAACTGGTGATTAGTCAATTACCGTATTGACCCAAATATAAGACGAGATTTTTTTTTGGTTGAAAATAATTTTAAAATGTGGGGTCATCTTATAATCGGGGTCTAAGCATTTACACATGCAGATATTTGTCTGGGGTCATTACACATCCGTAACAGCAGAGGGCGCCAAGCTGTTTGTTCTCAACAGGAGAAAAAAATGGAGACGAGAGGTCCGAAGCAGAGTGGACCGAAAGTGGGGCAAGTTAACATAGTATGGCAAAGTTATGCAAATTTTAAGATGGGTGGTCAGTTCAGCAGAGGTGTCAACATTGCATATATGGATGCCTTGGATGGCAGTGAGGATGACGTTCAATGGGAGGAGCTGGCAGGACAGGTGTAGCAATCTGATGGTACACCGGGACCGCAGCAGCATGAGTGAGTACAGCAAGGCAGAGGGTGACTGAATTAAAGCCTCATTTGACTTTTGATTTCACATGTCAGCAAAGTTCTGATAGTTTGCATGAAAATAGTATTTTTGCTCAGTATTTGTTCTCCAATATTCAATAAAAATATTTTGTTTAA
This sequence comes from Nothobranchius kuhntae, assembly GCA_006942095.1. NCBI lineage: Eukaryota > Metazoa > Chordata > Actinopteri > Cyprinodontiformes > Nothobranchiidae > Nothobranchius > Nothobranchius kuhntae. The sequence goes on from SSNQ01033997.1 coordinate 120,223, forward strand.
AAATGTATTTATTTTTTGTCTTTTCCTGAAGATTAGTATTGGAGGGGGGGGGGGGGGGGGTCGTCTTATAATCGAAGTAGTCCTATATTCGGGTCAATACGGTATTAAAATAATTGTTTGTGGCAGACCTAGTCAAGGCTGCTCACTTTCATTTCCCTCCATTACGCTTCTCCATCAACTCTTCCAATTTTACAAATGTCGATTGTTTAACAAAATCTACTGGTTTCATTTCCCACCGAGTTACAACCAATTAGCATGAGTTAACCACAAAGTCCGCCCAATGAATATATACCCCAAGCAGGTACCTGTTTGATTCCTGAAATAGCCCGGAAAGTAGTTCTTCTGAGCCAGCCCAGTAAAATTGAGAGACACATGTATCGTGAAGATCCGTAAAAAATTACTCGGACATTCCAATAGAGGAAACTGGCCTAAAACCTGACCAGAAGCCTAAGATCTGAGCACCCAAAAAATGTTTGCGCAAACAAATGTACGAAAAGTACATCTTTGTTTAGTTTTCTGTACAATAGGCATCAATACATTCAGATTTTCAGTGTTCCCATATCTTACATCAGGAATATTACAAAAAAACAAACAGTGATTGTTGTAAATATGGAGAAATCTGTCGTGCTTTAGGTGCCCCATGACAGATAACACCTAAAATGTAAATAGTTAAATAAAAATGGAACTACAAACTTTGCTTTAAAAATCTGACGCAGATCTTCCTGGGAAGGAACACAAACAGCCTGACACTTAAATCTTTTCTACTGTTAAAGCTATCCAAAATCGCTCGTTTGACAACACCATTTACTGCCACTGATATCAAGTCACAAAATATTGGGGTATCTGGTTTGAAGCATTCTGTGTCGAACACTTTTGCTGCCATTCAAGCCCAACTGCAAAAGTGCACTATGTGGCTGTAAGTGGCTGCAATTTACGTTGTCATTCGGGGAAGGCGGCAATCACAATGTGTGAAAAGCAGTCATCTTCCAGCCTAAAGCAACAAGTGATTGTATCACAACTCCAGAGGAAAAGTCAGACTTAATGAACACCACTTTGCTGGGAATGAGAAAGCAGACATCTACTTTCTTGTACATGGGCAGCACAACCTGTGTCATGACTAATTTATCACCTCATCGTTTGCAAATTTCTCCACAAAACAGCACCATTATTATTTCAATCTACCTTAACAGGCAGAAATATGACATGCTTCTTGCAAACATGATCTGGATCTACATGGATTTTTCCCCCACAAATACTAAATTATAAAGCTTAATGTTTAGTTTTAAGTCAGTTTACTTGAACTAAATTGTAGATGGCAGGAGCTACAGAGTAAAAATACTACATGTGTGGCTGTTATCTCAGAAAGGAAAGATCCAGGTAATGACTATTGACATGGAAACCCTGCCAGTGGAAGTAAATTAGGCAATTGTAAACCTGCAGGGAAAAAAAAAAAGCTGTGACACTTGGCTGACACCTTGGTTGCTTGTAAACAGAACTGCAGCCAGTCCAACTCTCGTGGTTGGAAGACATTTGAGCGCACGGATCTCCTTTGTTGCTGTTCTGAAACCAGTGGGAAGCTGGGCTGTACCACCACGCTACGTGACCACACCTACTCCATCTTTTGCCTTGGAAAGAGTAGTTACAAGTATAAAAATAAACAACAACAAAAAAGGACAACATAACTTCACGTGTAGGTCTATGCTAAAAAGGTAATGAAGCACAGGTGTGATGTTAGGTTTGGTCACAAATATAAAAAACAAAGGTGGATCTAGATCAGTACAGACAGAATGCAAATTACTGCAGAGGGAGGAAGTGAGCAAACTGTGCACACAAAGTGCTTTCAAAAACACGAACGAGGACTAGATAATAACTACAAAGATGCATCGCTTTTAGTGTATTCTTCATGTTTTGATGGGGCGTGCAGATATATCTCCACTTAAGAACTTATTTCAAAGCTATACAATTAAATTTAGATAAAAATCACAATAAAATAGCCCCCAAAAACTGTGGTATTAGTGATCGACCCGTTATCTGAGCAAAGAAGGCTTTTTCTGCAGCCTTCTATTAGAGTCAATTATAAATGGCCGAGAGCAGAGGAACTGGGAACCAATCAGATCGCAGCTCGCATGTCAACCTAAGACCAACTGTCTCCTGGCTCTGACAGCAGGATTTTACCTCCATAATTCAAATCCCAAAGCAAAGGCAATCTGCACTTTGACAACTCTCAACCAGCGTGTTTAACTGGTGGCACAATTTCGGGAAAATAAGCACAAAAAAGCAGATGGGGGAACAAAAGGGAGGCGAACCGAGCCACTAGGAATGAATCATCCTGTCAAAGATGAAGCATTATCTGATCACAAATCGCACTTTTTTGACGCAAGAAGACGGAATTATGAGCAAAGAAGCGGCTTTTCAACCCAGCCCGGTGGAACGGTCTATTCCCCGGCAATTATGCAAATGTTATTTAACGGGCATCAGTCATTTGCATCTTGTTTATTGCCCTGAAAGGACCAGTGAGGAAATTTAATGGTATCAACACAAAAAATAAACGTTTGATGGCGTTTTCTCACAGAAATTGAGCAGCGATGCAATCCAAACATAAGGCTAGAAGAAAAAAATACCTCATTCTCCGCTCTCTCTCTCTCTCTCTCTCTCTCTCTCTCTCACACACACACACACACACACACACACATTCTCCTCACTAACTCTTGATCTACTTAGTCAAACTCCTGCCCTGTACCAAGGAGGGACACACACCGGCTCCCACAGCTCTTGGGATGGGTTCTTGCGGCACACGCGGCTTCTTTCTCCGAGTAAACACTGTTGTAAGGGTGGTATTGAGAGGAAAAACAGAGGCAGCCATTTTATAGAGCTCCTGCTACATAGACAATGGCTGGTCCAATGCAATATGCAACTGAACACAGCCTCTTCTCGGCCACAGTTTGGCTGAGTGTGCCGGTGTAGTAAGTGGAGTTTACCTGATTCCTGCTGGGTGGTTGTCCGGTGTTTCCCGGGCTCATGGGAGGTGGATGGTGGGTCCTTTGTTGCCAACTCGGGTGAACCCCACCATACTGACTGCTGCCCATGTCCCCTGGTCCCTTGTTGGCCCCTTCCTGATTGTTATAGTCTCCTTGGGGGTAGTTCGGGTAACTCTTAGTAGAGCTGGGAGATGTCAAAAGCTGATTTAAAGTTGGTGTAGACGTAGGCTGTTGATTTCCCATGTTATACCTGTGATTATTGTAAGAGGCAGCCATAGCAGTGGTTCCTCCTCCTGGCTGCTGCTTGCCTGGCTGCCCCCCAGCCGCCGGAGGCTGGCTGTTACGCGGGGAATTCATGGGCCCGTATCCTTGGCCCTGGTAAGAAGTCCTGTTCTGGAAGGGGGTGTAGTTGTTGTAGTTATTGTGATAGCCGTGTTCGTGTGAATTAGGGGGGTAAGGGTCCATCATGCCTGGCCCCGATGCAGCTGCCATGCCAGGGCTTTGTTGTCCGCCATGTTGAGGAAAAGAGCCCCGGCTATAGGGCTGGTTGTAACCGTACGGAGGTGGAGGAAAGGGGCCCTGGTGGTGGCCCATTCCGGGAAGGTTGTTCCCTTCGGGTCCGCCTGTATCATTCTGATTGCTGCTGTTATTATTTACCCTGGGCAGATTCCCGTTGCTGTTCTTCATGTCAGGATCCCCTCCTCCCCCGACGTTCCCAGCATCGCTCCCGTCCTGCAGCTCCTTCAGGCCCGGAGATCCCACGTCATGTCCCGTTTCCTTATTTTCATGTTGCTTCTCTCCCGGTACCGACTCCTCTTGTATGTCCCGATCCGGCTTTTTGAGTTCGGATGGCGGGCTAGTGTTGAGAGTGGCGACCTGAGCGGCCATGATATCCCTCTGTCTCTCTCCACTCTTTCTGTACCTCTCTCAACACGGCGGCTTACTCGCACTCAAACTCCGAATAACCATTGAATATTAATACAATTACATTTGTAACGACATACCCGCTGTCCCGGTTCATTCCTCCCCTTTTCCTCCGGCCGCACCGGTGTCCAATAATCCACCGCGACTCCGTTTGAAGTTAAAAGAGAGAGGGGTAAAGTCTGGCTAAAAGATGTGTAAACACGGAGCCAGAAAAATAAATTTCACCAACACTAGTCAGTGTGTGTACGTGTATGTATGTGTGTGTGTGCGTGTTGGTGGGGGTATGGGGGGGTTCTGTTACAGAACAAGGGCGCGAGCTAGAAATCAACCAGACCAGCACGAGGCTCCGCGAAACACAGCCATTTTACCGAGCTATCGCGAGAAAACGAAAATCTGGAGCGGAGCAGGAGCGAAAACTGGATCTGGATTGTGCTCTCTTCCACAAAACAATGTTTACAACAAAGGTAGCCAATTTAAAGGTTTAAAAGCCTTAAAACTTTTACAGTGAATAACATTTGGAGTTATTAAAACAACTGGAGACTATTCTATTTGTTTAAAGCTAATGCTAGATGTGGATAAAAGCTGTACGTTTTGTTTTGAATTCAGAATATAGAACATGGCATGGACGTAATTTTTTATTAAGGGACTTGTGCCCCAACATTTTCAAAAGGCAGTTTAGATCCTTTAATTATTTCTGCGTATCATAACTGAATTAGGTCAAATGTTACGTTATTTTTTAATGATCTAGTGATTAGATATTTTAAAAATGTGTGTAATAACTGGATCCTCGACTCCCCCATCTCTCAAGCCATGTGTGTCCTCCCCACTCTGAATTAAAATAAATTGGAACACTGAATCATATAACTGATTTATTACTATCCAGATCATTAATACTGCAAGTTTTTTTTTCAAAATGCATGTTGTAATTTACAGTTATTTGTTTTTTTATTACATATAATACATTAAAACCTTAAGCTTTTATTCCCTTTGCTTTCACACTAAAAGTTGATTATAACTGCTCTGAGCTCAGAGTGAAACAAAAACCGTGTCTGTGCCACATTTAAATGTGCATCTGTTTTTATTACTATCTTATTAGGTGGTGAAGAGTGGAACAAAACAGGCTACAGTGTCATCTTCTATGAGAGAGGGCTAATGGGTGGAAATGACTGCCTCCATGTGTCTGCAGCAGCAAATGAGAGGACTGAGCGCAGCTCAGGAAAGTGGAGGAAAGCATGAAATTACAACCTGTGCATGTCTGTGCAATGTGTGTGTGTGTGTGTGTGTGTGTGTGTGTGTGTGTGTGTGTGTGTGTGTGTGTGTGTGTGTGTGTGTGTGTGTGTGTGTGTGTGTGTGTGTGTGTGTGTGTGTGTGTGTGTGTGTGTGTGTGTGTGTGAGAAAAGACACAGAGTGAGAGAATAGAAAAGGAAGGAGGATGGGCTGGAGGGGGTGGACTGAACCAGTCACAGAGCAGGAAGTGAAGACAGAAAATGAGAAACAGTGTTGAAAAAAGAGACCGCGTATAGGTCAGTGAAATGAGATGCACTGTGTATTATTTTAGGTGGATTTGAGTGTGGATTGATTTTCATCAATCCACACTGTTTTGGGTGAAAAATAAAGATGCTCTGTATAGTAAGAAGGGACAAGAACTTAGTCCCTCCCTCCCCAACCCCCTTTTCATCGTTCTCTGTCTTCCTGGTGCTCTGCAAGCAGCAGCAGCCCTCATGCTCCCTTCACGGGGTGTTGGTATTTTCTAATTTACCCCATGAGCCACATATAAATAGCTCCTACAAAATGAAGTTGCTAAATAGAAACAAAAAATACGTATATATATAAACAATTTACTCTGTTTTTAGAGAAATGGCACCGCTCACAGGCAGAACGTGTCATTCAGAGAAGGTTTTCATTTAATCCTTGAGGTCAGAATAAAAAAACAACAATTTTGATCTTAAGACAACAGATACATTTGTAAAGGCTGCAACAAAATGTTCTTGGAGCACGTTCAATGATATCATGAGAAAAAAATTGAGGAAATACAAGTGCCATTATGTAACTTATTTATGCACTACATACATAAACCACACTTGGGTTTATTCATTACTACTGAATTTTGAGCCACACCTGTCTGAGGCTGCAGTCAAGCAAAATGATCCAGACATTCATCTATCTTAAAAAATAAAGCAAAAAATATTGTGTTACTATAATATAATAATACATTTTTGGGGTGATAATAATTTAACTTTTCACTTTCATTCATAAATCTTCTTATTTTTAAGAATATTAAAATTTAATTGTTGATTTTTTTTGTTAAGATCGGTGCATTTTTCATTAGGAAAAGTGAAATAAAATGTACTCTAACCAACTGATAGATCGGACAGTTAAAGAGTTAAACTAGTTAGAGGGGATGCTGTTGGAATGGTGAGTCTAAGTTGGTCAGTTTGGTGTAAAATTATCCATCTATTTGGACGGCAAGGGTGACTTTTAACTTGCTATAGTTTTCAAGGGTCATGATGTTATGGCTGATTGATAAACACACACTGTGAATATTCAAACTGGCATTTCAAGGGTTAAAATCCTCAAAATGATCGACATTCTTATAGGCTTGAGCAGGGCTGAAGTTGCTCAACAGATCTATGAAAATATATATAAAAAAATAAATAAATTAATGTCTACATTTTTTACAGCCACGTTTACCAGCGGACATTTTTGTCCTCTAAAGTTTCAAGAGTATAGTAGGGTTTTTACATAGTGTTCCCTTGGTCTATTTTCAAAATTCCAAATTGAATTTCAAAATTTGTCCAGAGAGAGGTTTGATGACAAAATGTTGTACCATATACACAAACAGTGGTGAAATGGCATCAGAAAGAAAAGCAAAAAACTGCCAAAATGGACAAAAATATCCCTACTGACGCCTGAGGGTTAATGTTTCTGTAAATAACTGTTGACAAAAGTGTTAAAATGTCTAAAAATTTCATATGAACGAGTGTGCTCTGACTAGCCGTTAGCTCATCACTCCTGAAGGAAAGAAATTATATTTGTCTGAACACTGGCAGTTCTAGGGGTGGACTCACTGGACTATTGGCCTTTGCTGAAATCTGACTGGGTCCCTGAAGTGCCTCACTCATCTATCCAATGATCAGATTAGATCAATTTGGATGCAATTCCAAGTCCGGTCCAAACACTAATGGTGCTAATGGGTCAAATAGGAATTTCCAGCGTGAAATCCTGTGTAAAAATGTTGGACTAAAACTTGGCCCCTCTATAAATATAGTGGTCCCTTGATAGCCCCATTCTCAGAAAAATCCTCAATCTGCCACTGTCTGAGCTGTGTCCATTCAAGAAACCAATGCTGGTGAGCTAGCATGTTTCAAAATGGCCAAAATATCCCCTTTTCTTTAGCACAAAGGTTTACTGAATGTGTCGGACATGGCCCGCCACACGGTAAAAGCTTTACCTGATGAGTTTTTAATCTACCTGTTGGTTGCACCATGACTTTGTGTTCCTTTAAGAAACAGCAATGCTCCATTGTCTTCTATGTGCTATGTTGCATTTGAATCCTCATTTTTCATTCATTTTGTTCTTACTCCAAAATGAGCACGTTTGACAAATATAACCAAAAACTCAAGTGTACTTATGTTTCTTAACGTTTTTTTTTTACTTCCAACAGCACT
>SSNQ01033997.1:145562-161234 GCA_006942095.1 Nothobranchius kuhntae
TAAAAGCAAAAAGTTTAGAGTCATCCAATTTTTTATGTCCTCAAGACAAGCCTGTAATCTACCCAACCGATTAGGTTCATCAGGGTTAAAGGATAAATATAACTGAGTATCGTCAGCATAACAGTGGAAGTTTATCCCATGCTGTCCAATGATTTTACCAATTGGGAGCATATATATAGTAAAAAGAATTGGTCCAAGCACTGAACCCTGTGGTACTCCACAAGTAACCCTGGAGTATGAAGAAGATTTGTCATGTACATTTACAAAATGAAATCTGTCAGACAGGTAGGATTTAAACCAGCCTAACGCTGTTCCTTTGATCCCTACAACATGTTCAAGTCTTTCTAAAAGAACATTGTGATCAACTGTGTCAAAGGCAGCACTGAGATCTAACAAGACTAGAACAGACACAAGATTCTTATCTGAGGCCATGAGAATATCATTTGTAACTCTCACTAATGCAGTTTCAGTGCTGTGATACTCTCTAAAACCAGACTGAAATTCCTCAAACAGAGCATTAGTGTTTAAATGTTCACATACTTGGATGGCTGCTATTTTCTCCAGGACTTTGGATAAACATGGAAGGTTAGATATTGGTCTATAATTCATTGGGTCATCTGGATCCAGAGAAGGCTTCTTAAGTGAAGGTTTGATTACAGCAACCTTAAAATCCTGTGGTACGAATCCATTTACTAAGGATAGATTGATTATATTTAGAATGGGGGCAGTAACCAAAGGAAATGCATCTTTAAATAATTTGGTTGGGATTGGATCTAAAATGCAAGTGAAAGGTTTAGATGAAGCTAATATTTTTGATAACTCTGAAAGCTCAACGGTTCAAACACAGATGAGGTTCTACAGTAAGGAAAAAGGAAAAAAATCATCATTTTACTGCTTTAAAATCACGGTTTCTACGCTCCAAACTAAGGTTGTGCTATAAATAAAACTTTTCCTACAGCGTCACTCCAAAAGATGATACATTTGTGACGTTTTGTGGGCCTGACACACACTGCACTGAGCGATCCACCAAACAATCATTCTTACTCAAGCCTCTTTTAGAAAACAATGCTGCCAATTTGCCGCAACACAGAGCCGGCATCAGGGAGCTTTAGGTTGTTTATAAGCGATCAGACCGTGGTGGTAATGTGACGCAATCATGTCCTTTTCACAAAAGATTACGCGATGGTGGTATTAAGGGGGTATGGGGTGGTCCCAGCCCTGCCGCAGACTTCCATTTATCTTGGACATAACTTACATTTTATTGCCATCAAGGCCGCGCTCATTACGTTTTTTTAACAAGTTGCTCCTGAAGGTTTCGGTCCTCCACAGTCCTTGTGCAGCTTCTGGTGAACTCAGAATCAGAATCAGAATCAGAAAAGGTTTATTGCCATTGTCAGTGAACAGACAATTCACAAACTAGGAACTTGCTTCTGACCTCCCGCTCTAACGAAGAAGCTCCTGGACTGCTGCATCGCTCTCGTTTGCCATCTCAGCTGATTCTGATTACAAAAGCAAAACTTACGGCCCGTGTTTACTTTGATTTTATGACACCATCCTCTGTTGCACCAATTCATACATTCATAAGTGTGGCACCAATGCCTCAAAATTCTCGCATTGCCATGCCGCCACGGAGCATTTATAAGACACATCGTTGCGGCAGTGTTACTCTGATTTGCCGGCATGGTGTGCCTTTTAAAAAGGGCTTCAGTTTGCTGACCCAGACAAAAAGGGTTCCACATAACATTTTGTTGATTTTCAAATGTCACTGGCCATTTGAGTCATCAATCAACAATAAACTGTTCTGCAATCGTTTCGAGCTATGCCTGTGATAATAAGGGCAGTACTTGTGACTTATCGGCCAATGGCTGATGAATTTGCCCCAGCAGAGGAGGGGTAACCCTTCACGTACTGGTTCAATAAGATGTCAAAAAAAAAAGTTTGAAGCCAACACAAATACACTTAAGGGGGTTATGATAGATGCATTTGAGGGAAATCTGAAATTTTTTCTGCAGTAAAATATGTTTGATTGCAAATGTAAGGCTTGTTGAAAGGCTAACATTTTTTTGGAGTACTTTTGTTGGAAACTTTTGAATGTAAAAAGACCATTTTATTGTGGATGGAAGTGTTTGAGTCAATGATATGTAAGTTGGACATTATTTTGAATTCCCAAGTTTGAGAAAAATGTTTACTCTGTCTATGCTTACATCCTTGCTTGCCACATGCCATTGGCCAAAAGGATGCTGATTTGACATGGAAGTTTGTAATGTCCCAGCTGCGAAATAAATTCAAAGGCATAAACCAATAATGCTCGTAAAAAACAATAGGCAAAGGGTTCGGAGCATTGCCGATGGTCGATTATTTCGTCCAATCGCCCAACGTCACTCCCAACACCCAAAAATTCAGTGGAATTTCCCCCAGAATACCGTAATTTACAGCACTTTGTGGTCTCATAGAGCACTGTAAAAAAAGCTATGCTTCTTCTTATCTTTGAACGGTCAGACAGTCACTCCTGGTCCCCTGAATGCACTAAATTACCACGTGCTTTGACAAAGTAAAACTTGTAATGCTATTAATGTCAGTGGATGCCTATTAGCGCTTATCAGTGATGTCATTTACTACCAACATGGCTGCAATATGCTGATGTTTTAGCAAAATCCTGGAAGGGACGATTTTTTTATGGAGACAAAATGACTGAGTACCTAGCCATCGTATTTTCCCCCTCCACTTCCCCCCTCCCAGAAATTTCCCAAAACTCTTACAGTCGAAACATAACCTCCTCTAACTACGACTCAATATGTGGTTGCACTCTTCAGGAATGACCTTTCGCATCCACACCAGGACAGTGTGTGGTGGAGTGACAGGTAACCAGCGCCAGTCAGCTGTAAAAACATCTTAACACTTCAAGGACCCTCTAAAATAAGAGGCTACAAGGCTTTGGACAACAGACGCTGTTCTTTTTTTTTTGTTGATCATTGTTCTCCAGGGCAAGGCTGAGGTTCAGGGTGGTACTGGCGTGGGGGGGTCAGATCTCAAATTGTTGCATCGAAAGCCAATGAAAGGGCATTCATCTGTAATTGCTCTTGTGCCTTAAACCTGCTAAATGATTTGAAGGAGGATGAAAAATACATGTGAAAATCGATGTGTTGCAGCTGCTACCTTATTTTTTGGCAAGGAAAAAGATCGCAGAGATTAGAAGACAAATTTACAACAACGTCTGACTATAAAGAGAAATGAGACTGTGCATATGACTTCCAGTTTTTCCCTCTGTCTGTTGCCAGTTGAGTTGATAAAACATAATCCACTGTTTCCTCTGAATGTGATGTGAGAGCTTACAAATTTGGAATGCATCATTTGGATCATTTAGTATTTGGAACAGGTTCACATTTGAAGAGGGTATTTGAACCAGAACCTTAAGAGACACTGCTAGGCTCATCTCGTGCCAAATAGGGCATTTATAAAGGGTTGGCACAGACCCTGCAGAGCAAAGGCTGGCAAAGGCATGGTGCCTGCATTGTAGTGCCAACTAAGGGTTTTGTTTGGCATGTGTCTCTGTAGTATGGCTTGTCTCCTGCAGAAAACTGGCCCAAACACAACTTAGCTCAGCTTGCAGAAGCATCACCAAAAGTGATAAATGAAAAAAAAGTTATCTTTTTTTTGGACTGATTATAAAAAACACAGGAAAAGGGATATATGTGAAGAGAAAATGAAAGATAAAAGAAAAACTCTACGATGTTTATTCTCTATATTCTTGACAATTAGCATAAAAACAATGAGGAAAGTTAAACATACTGTAAAACTTCAGTAATAAACCATACGTGAATGCTTATTTTCCAAAAAATGTCTCTGAATTTGGCTGCCTTTCCGAGAGATTCTGACACCCAAAGCAGGTGCTGCGTGCACATTTCTCACAGAGCCTCTTATAATAAAAAATAAGCTCAAGAATACATTCAGGGACATCAGAAATATTTGAAATTCAGACGAGTGCAATTTCTGTCCTGCAACAGCATCGAACAGGACAGTTGGGAAGCCAGAGCAAAACAAAGCTAAAGTCCTTTAGTGTGCCTCGTTTAAACTAGCTAGAAAGGCCTATTTTAGGAGGAAATTATAAAAAATGGAGGGAGGAGGTGCTGAAAACAGTGCATTTTAAAGGAAGCTCTTTCTCTCTCCCCCAGTGTGTCTTTATCTGTCACTCAAAGCCGGCAATGTAAACACATATTATGGGGGAAGACAGAGGGGTTTCCATAGCCACAGTTTTAAATGGCGCTGACGTGCTGAACACAAAACCTTCTTCCCCTCCCTATGTGTGTGTGTGTGTTTTCATTTGCTGTTGGAGAAATTTAGGTTGTGCAGATAACACTTGGGCTTCTTCTACTGAATAGTAAGTAAGAAAAGGGAGAATAAGAGGACAGAAGAGCGCCTGCTAGACTCAGAGGGAAAATATCCCTCACACACATACGAGGCAGTTATGCAGAAACACAGATTTAATGTAAGGCTTGGCTCTCTGGTTATGAGCGAAGGAGGGAGGAAAACTCTGGTGTGGAGTATCAGGAAAGCCACAAGAGGAGGCGGAAGCTGAATCTAATCAAGAGGACCAGGGTGGAGCACTCAGGAGAAGCTTGGAGGAAGACTGCTTTTACAAGGAGGACTTCAATTGATTAGATTGAGCATCTTCGTGGATGCTCTTCCTGTCCCCTCATTAGTGTAAACAGTGTTGTGATACATTGAATTAACAAGCTGGGACCTTTGGGAAATCAGGTGTCTCAGCTATAAATTGCCCCCCCCCCCCCATGATTTTTATTGTTTCAAGCTTAATAAGACAATTTTTATTAAACCATGTTAACTGGAATCGTGGGTTTTCAGCTTCTAAGCTGTGATTTCAAAAGCCCCTTTTCACTTAGATTAATGCATTACATCATTTTAAATAAGCACTTATTGATTGAGGCCGTTGGCTAGAAATTTAACACACTCTTTGGTTTCTGAATCAGCGCAGATGAATTGTATTACAGCTAGAAATCCATGTAAAAACAGCATTAGGCTAATGCTATTTGTTCAATGAATCACCACTGGATGCTCAATTCAGCAGCCGCCCGTTCTCCCTTGGGGCTCTTCACTTTGGCGATTCACAAAACAAGAAGAGTGTAAGCAAGAAGCACTGTTCATCAGCACAATACGCAGTGTGAAAAGGGACTGCGAGTCACGCAGAGTCACATTAAAGCGCTCTCCGAAAACCTCTGATTCTGTTTCGTCTGTCATCTCTGCTGGGTACCAGGTAGGAACCCTTAAATGTGGCTTCTCATCCACCGCTTAATCTTGCCCAGAATCACATTCAGTGACAGGTGCACAAAGCTGTCCAGTGAGCGCAACAAGGCTCTGCTATTATGTAACCACTGACAGCTGGGCCTTTCAAAGGAGGGGTGAACCCTTATCCATGTGGCAGCACTTTGTGTCAGCTAGATGTGGCAGTCAAGAAAGAGCCTGGGTAGAGAAAGCGAATTATCAGAACAGAAAGGGTTGGTCCAATAAAACATGTGCAGAGTGGAGTGGTACAAATAAAAGATTTAATTTTTTTAATCAAATGTCACCAAAGGTGCTGGATCTGTGTCATCAGTAGACTTTCCTGTCAGCATGAGGATTGTGTCCTCAAATGTGTGTTTTTTTAGTTAAATTACATATTTGCATAACTTTGGCTCAAAGGGGAATAAAATAAAAGCATCTTAACCTGAAAACAAATATTTCCAGTTGAACTGTATCCATATTGATCCAAATGGACAATAAAAGAAAAGTGGAAACAAACTCTTGCATTGGTAATGTCTCCCGTTCGCCATTTCTTTGAAACGGTGGCAAATGTCAGTGAACACAGAGGCACCCAAATGTTTGATTAAACTGTGCATTGTCTCCCTTTAGGCCCACAGAGCTTTGATGCTGTGAACACACAGCAGAGCCAAAAGGAGCCCAGAATAGCAGAGGGATAATCGACAGACGGTGTGTTGGTTTTGTCACCTTTTCCAAATAATTCCCTGTTGTTACAGAGAAGAATTGCTGTCAATGGTGACATTCCACGGATAAAGGGGCTACAGAAATTGTACAAGGTGAAGGACCAGGGTGTGGACGGTGCAGATTTCAACATGTCTGTGGTCACATGAGCACATCTTTAACCATGAACAAGGTGGTATTTACCAGAGATGTAACTGGAACCTGGAAGTTGAAGTGAGTACAAAAGATCCGCGCCCTAGTGGCTGGTTCCAGAGCAAGTTTTAAGTCCAGCCCTCTCAATTAAAACAAATGGACCTCTATCCAGTCTTATCTTGCTGCAATATGGTTGAATATTCATTCTTCATATATGTTTAGCAGTAACTTTTTTTATTTGGCACGCAAAAATAACAAAAACAATTAATTTGTGTGGGAGAGCAGGTGGCTCTTCCAGTCTCAAATCTTGAATCAGTGAGTCTTGTTTCAATTTTGCAACATGGTAGTACTCGAAAACTGAATACAATGGCTCCCATCGGTCTCTGCGCCTTCAAGGTTATCGTTTAAGGTCTCTAAGTATTTCTTTTTATAATAAATTTGCTTTGATCTCTTGTATCGATGACTTTCTGGTGAGTCGTTTTCTTTGGGGAAAAAGCTCTTGCACTCCTGTTTAAGAAGGTTAAAGTTTGTCAGAGAAGTGGGCGGTGGAATCGACAAGATTACAAATCTGACTCATTAATATTCATTAAATGCAAATAACTAGCTGCTGATTGGCTAATAGCAATGCAAATCTTCTGCTGCCTTTGCTTTTCTTCCTTGAGTAAAAATTACTAAATTGATGTGTTCTCTCCACAAATAAGACAAGTCCAATCATATTCCACCATATTGTGAAGCTGCTATTGCCGATGGTTAGCTTCTACTACCGAGATGTGCTCTGCTTGCCGGGCAAGCCAGGCTATATCACCAAATAAATATATTACTTAGTCTGGCAATGCTCCAATGATGGATCTTGGTCATGGGGCGGGTTCTACCATTGTCTTTCTAACAATCTCTGCATGTTACTAGGCAATGAACAACGCGACATACTCACCACAACAGATGTCAGTAAACAATACATCCTTTTTCTAAATAAAGGACTTAAATACATAGATCTGTTCCTGATTCTAATAAAGCCCAAGTCCAAATAGTCCAAAATTGATGTAAAAGCCATTTCAAATGAGCTGTCGCCATCTTTTTCTGCTCCGTCGCACCATCTTGCCCACCAGAGGAATAGAGGGCCCTGATTGGCCCACCATTGTGGACATGTGAAACCTCTATAGAGAACTGTGACTGGCCAGCCAGAATGCTTCTAGGGTCCGCATAGATTCCAATGCAACATTTCTAGACCACACTTTGCAAAGCAAGAATTTGGTCTAGTTCATAGGCTAGCACTCTGCTCTTTCCTGGCCGTAAAATGAAAATTGCTTACCCCAGTCACAAGCCAAGATGGGTTAGGCCATGAATGCTAATTTTTCCTGTGACTAAGAAGAGACTGTCTTTTTCCAACCTGATCATTTTCCGAACTCTTTCTACAACTAAGCAGGCAAAGAGGGTTAAAGATCATTTTCATGTTCATCAAGCATATGCAACTCTGAGTGACTGATCTTATTTAAAAAAAGAACAAGACTTATATGATTTTCACTGAATGAGACATTTAACAAAACTGGGTTTTGTTTCACTATGCATATTTCATACCTAAGGGTATGCATAATATTATAAAATGCTAAATCAATATTTAACCAGGAAAATATTTCATAAAACCATATTGCTGAATAAGTAATCCTTCAAAATAAATCAAGGTCAATTCTATTGATATCATCAACTAACAGATGGACCTATTAGTTTAGGGGGAAAACAATTCGGATTGCATTTTTAGACTTTTTGACACAATGTAAATAACTTTGCCACATTTCCAGTGTGTCTGAATTTGACTCCTAAACGACTCACTGTCATACAATTCATTACATTCTCATTTTCACCAGTAAAACCCGTTTACTTGGCTGTGTATCTGCTGTTTGGTGCTCAGTTGAGCTACAGATTGTCTAGATAGAGGTCATAGTACAGCAACCGTCCTCTATCACCCTATCACGCAGGCGGTGAGAGGCTAGAAATAACAAAACTATATGTGTAAATAGAAGGTTTGACTGCCATACTTTAGCAGAATGTGTCTGTAAAATAATGTATCCCTCTGCTAGACACTTTTTCATTTTTACACTTTTAAAACATGCTTTAGCTTAAGAAAAAATCTAACTCCAGTCCGAGTTTTCCTCGCAACCGGAGACTCAATTTACTGTGTGCTTTCAGCTCCGCAGCACTCACTGGCAACCTTCCGGATCCTTCCGCGGCTTACTTGTGTGTGCGTGTTGGTGTTGACTGTTGTTTCAGCCACAAGCCACAAAGTTTCTGCCCAGAACCGTGCGCAGAAAACACACAGTCAAACACAATGAAATATTTACTTAGGATGTTTCATTCACGGGATACTGAACACGAGGCGTTTCGGTTTCAACATACGCATAGCAAGCTAGGGGGAACTTGGTGCACTATTTAGTCCCAGCTGTCCTGTCTTTCCAACGCATACAATACATTCCTGTGTCGTTCCGCGGTGTGAGAAGGCTCTGCCTGCCTGCCGTTCCTGTAAACTCCCGCCTCTGCTCAACGGGCAGAAGGACACAGCCGGGGGACAGAAACAGAATGGAAAAGCCCTTTAAAGGGTCCACAATTCACCTCTTACTCCATTTCTGAGGGCGCATCAAGTTTGCTGCCTCTAATCTGAGCAGAAATCACCCGGCAAATCTACGATTCACTCCCAGCACATGGCAAGAAATTTCAGTTTACACAATTGTGTCTGACAACTCATAAAACCGAGTCTAAAAGGAAACATGACAACAGTTATTATAATGTAGCCTGGTTGTCAACAGATCAAAATATCTTAAACAAATATTTTCATTTATCTTATTTTAGATTTTCTGCTAATTTATCCAGATTATCTAATAAAATTCCAATGTATGATTCTGCTGTATTTTTCAGTCAAAATTCAGGCTGGTGCCTTTCACCCTTTACATAAAATTTTTAAAATATATTTCTTCAACACTCTCTTTGAGTAATCCTTATTAATACACATTGTTGATAGCTTGTGGCTATGATGAATGTCACAAAAACTAAATAGAAAAAGAGAATAGGTTGATAGCCACTACCATCATCAACCTATTAGGTTTTACTGTTTTAGCAAACTCAGAGTACGTTTGAATTTTTTTCCCAAACCCTTATCAGTTTCGATCTCAAATGTCAATTAATTTATGATTTTAATATGTGTGGGATGACCAATGCTTCAGTAGCATATAGACTGCGTAAGAAAACCAGATTCCACTGCCCCTAAGTGACAGTTTATGGTCCTTGATTCGGTTTGGCTCAAGATTGCCAGGCAACAGAACTACCCCCGAGTCCTGAATGAATCAGCCATCTGTTCCATAGCCCGGTAAAACTGAATTAATTTGACACAGGGCCTAATCCTGGAATTCAGCCGTAGGTTGATTTTTTTTTCTTTAAACCAGAGTAACCAAAAAACTAGGTTGCATCAAAGGTCACGATGTGGCTTGAGAGGATTTTAGGTCCCTTTGAGTACAATTATGGGATGCAGAAAACTTTAATCTAAAAGAAAATACGAAAAAGACAAAAATAAATGGAGGTAGTTATTTGGGTTTACTCTAATAATGCATCATCATCCCTGCTGGGCAGACTGAGTGCCTAAAAAAGAATGATCTAAATGATTCAGGTGAAGTGCTACAACCAGCTCCCGTCTGCCCGTCAGTGACCTTTCTACAAAACGTCTCTTGACCTGCTGCACACTGAGGGCAGGGCATTTAACTCACACAACATCCTCTCTGCTTCATGCCTGTTAAACCTATAAGAGTTGTTTCGCCCTCTGATGCACGTGCCACCACAATACCCACTGAGAGGGGAAGGAGGCTTGTGGGATCAACGCCGTGACCCCAGGGATGTGTGTGTGTGTGTGTGTTTGTGTGTGTGTGTGTGGGGGGGGGTCTTTTTGTGCGGCGCCAAGCTTGGATCCCATTTTCCAGCCATGGCACAAATCGTGTTGCTGAACATGAGACACGCTTGTGGGCTGAAGGAGCTTTGATTAAAGCAAAGTGATAAAAACAGAGCTGATCGGGAGGTGACGGCTGCACCTAGAAGAAAGGTTCACTAAAGGATGGTTCCCACTTTTTTCTTCATTTGAAAGGGATGCAAAAGGACCAGTGTTGACACTGACAAATTGACTAATACTGCGACAGCACTAAGGACAGTTCCAGCCTATGTCTCTGTTACGGATGCTGTAAAAGCCTGATAATCTGTACGTTCTTTTTCATCTTAGATGTTGTCTGATGGGTCACACATAGCAGCGATCAGCAGGGCCTTCTAATTATCCGGGTGTCTTATCCATCCAGGAAGCTGTGGGAAACTTTTTCAAAGTTTTTGTTATTATTGTTGTCCATTTACATAAAACATGACATCCCGAAAAGAATTCCATGAATAAAAAATAAAAAAATCCAGTTTCTATATTTAAATTAAACGTCTCCTATTTTTAAACCCCTATCAAGCATTTGTTCTCTGATTTAGTGACAGAACAAGGTTTGGTGTGAGGACTGGTGGATGGAGGAAGCAGAACAATCAGCTCCCTGATGCACCAATGGGTGGATGACTGTGGGAGTGAGGCAAAGAGGTGAAGAGGGCTGGTTTGGTACTGCCACCTAGTGGTGTATTGAGCTTAGTGCTGATGTGACAGGAAGAGGTCCTAGTGTTTTATGGTTTTATCATATTCTCCCATGCATTGAAAGGATTGTCCCAAACCCATTTTTAGGCCCGAGCAGCGAAAGCGCTGCGAAGGCCTCTTGTTTTTTTGTTATTAATGTGCCCATTTGAATGGCTTTTTGGGGACCTTATCATACCCCAAAACTCACAATATTTTGCAGACTTGTCAGGCCTGGTGAAAAATTTGATATTTTAAAGGTCCCAAAAAAATCGCAAAGAAAATGGCTGAATAGCGCCCCTTACATTGTGAAAAATACCCCCTCCATAAACCTTAGTTTGTCATACAGATATGTATTTTTGTACACTAATACTCAACAGTCCGCACAGAAAAGCCTCTTGCAATCATGGTCAACATCAAACAGGAAGTCGGCCATTTTGGTTTTAAGTGGTGATTTTGACCCCGTTTTGGCCGTTTCTAGGGTCTGCATCTGATTGATTTACTTGATCATTTTTCGCACGATTGTCTCAAACTTGATGGGAAATTACTCAGAAGGGATGAGTGATCAAATAGAAAAAATAAAACTGACTTTTTGTGTATGCTGAGGGGGCGTGGCCAGGCCTAGAAGTTTGACTACTCACCAAAAAAATATAAATGGCTATAACTTCATACCCAAATAGAGTAGAGTTACAAAAATTTCTGTGGTCATTCGTCATCCACCCACAAAGTAAATTGAAAGGTTGGATGATGACATCACACAAGCCCCACCCCCTCAGAACCAAAAAGGTCTAGTTTTACTGTGACAGGTCCCAAATCGCCCCATTTCCCATAATCACCACAAATTTGTAGCTGGTAACTCAAGACAAGTGCGGGTTGCTTGGCGTCACTTTATGGGAGTTTTCTACAGAGGGTGGGGCTGTGGCGGCGCAGCGAATTCAGGCGTACCACTGTGGCCATACGTTTGCCTCCCATTTCGTCATTTCTAAAAATATCGCCACGAAACTTCTGGTGAGTGATCCTACTCCGGCCCCTAAAAAAATATGATTGAAAATCTGGTGGGCGTGGCCTATTTTTTGAAATAGCGCCCCCTAGGACCATTAAAACTGTCAGCCCAAAGCCATGCTTTGAATGAGGATTACAAAATTGGGCACACTAATGTGGTGTCCCAGGACCTACAAAAAGTCTCTTGGAGTCTGAGCAAAGTCGCACAGGAGGTTGGCCATTTTGGTCCAAGTACTCGATTTAGTGGTTTTCGCACACGTTGTTTGGAGAATGATGCCCCGTCGCCCTTTTCACCGATTGCCTTCAAACTTCTGCTATATACTCTTAAGAAATAGGGGAAATTTTTCAAACGTTGGATTTTCCAAAAGTTGAAAGGTGTGGGCGTGGCTAAGCCTCAAACTTTGACCTGTCGCCACGCCAATCTTTTTTCACAGCTCCGTATTGGACTCCTTTTACCCAGTCACCAGCAATCTCTGGCAAATAGCAGTAGACAAGTTGAGGTCACTTGGTCGCCAGTACTGGCAGGTTTTGAAAAAAGGCGAGGCTTTGGGAGCATGGCGAAATTCGCCATCACGCCATGGAAATATGTTTGCCTCTCATTTCTTCAGTTATCGTGACATCGCCACGAAACTTCTAGTGAGTGATCCTAGTCTGACCACAAATAGAAATGGATAGCTGAAGTTTGTGGGTGTGGCATATTTTCTGAAATAGCGCCCCCCACTAGGGCCATTAAAATTTATAAGGAGTTTTTTTTAAAATTGCAAACAAGGGAAGCAGAAGATAGATACATAGATACAAAAATATAAAAAGAAATTGGTAACAATAATTGGGAAGCAAAAAAAAGATTATTATGGTAATTTATTGAATCAGAATAAAAATAACACAAAAGCTAACTTGGGGAATACTATACAGTGTGACTAATAGAGAGAAAATAAAATTCAGTATTCCAAATCACTTTGTCAAGGACAAAAAAGATATTTATGTTGATAAAGAAATCACTGTTGAGTTTAATGATTTTTTTTGTAAATGTAGGTAGGAGTTTGATGGAAAACAAACCAATAATAGAAGATAAATGGACCACAAAGATTAGGACTGTCAATAGAATTGTCCTTGACAAAGTAGATAAAGAAGAAATACGAAACATTGTAAAAAACTGTGGAAACAAACAATCAACCAATTATCAGGACCTGGACATGATAACTGTTAAAACCACTATAGAATCTGTCATTGAACCATTCACTTACATTTGTAATCTATCACTTTCTACTGGAAATTTTCCAGACGCAACGAAAACAGCAAAAGTCATTCCTTTGTATAAGAGTGGTGATAAACATAGTTTCAATAATTACAGGCCGGTGTCACTGCTTCCACAGTTTTCTAAAAAATTGGAAAAAGTATTTATATCAAGGTTGGATAAATTAATCGAAAAAAATAATATTTTAAACCAGTGGTTCCCAAACTTATTTAGCTGCGCACCCCCTTCTATGTCCGGACCATGTTGATGCACCCCCCAGCCCCACATCAGGGCATGGCTATATATATATATATATATATATGTATATGTCAGACGTCACGCTAAACCAGGGGTCGGCAACCTGTTCCCATCAAAGAGCCATTATTACCCGTTTCCCACAGTAAAGAAAACACCGCAGCAGCCGCGGCGTTGTGGGCGGGGCCTACCCTCAGACAGCAGAGCGCTGCTCACAACAGGTGACAGCAGCCGGTACCGGTCGCTCGTGTACGTCAAAGCTATCTTTCATAAGAAGATAATCAATAAAACGATTTATATAAAGTGGATCCAGAAGTTGTAGCCCGTCTCTGCCTACAATATTTAGATATTTTTCACCCTGTTGGTGGTTTTACTGAGCAGGTGCCACTTTTGTCATACGTTTCTTTTTAAAACATGTTTAGACTGTTCAGAATACAAATCCAGGCTTTGTCACGTTTGATTGTTGTAATTAAAATTTGTAGGTGGGGAAGGTCAGAAAAGGATCCAATCAATTTGTTTATCCCTCATTTACAGTGACGGAGATAACGGCGCAGTGTGCCTGGCTCTGGTGTTGATCAAGTTAAATTATATCTCTTTGCAACAATTTTCACAAGAAAACAGAACAGTTAAAAGCAGGGCTTGTGTTGTGTTGACTGGACAGTTCCCGTATTTGGCCGTTTATTTTGACGGAGAAAGAATAGAAAGAATTACCCCGACGCATGCAGACGAACTGACACTTTATTTGTTTCGCAAATCGCAGATGTAGCTAAATCACTCAAGAAAAGATTTCCTTCTAAACATTTGAGCTGGACACCGCTCAGCGCAGCTCACTGTCAGTGCGTACATAAGGTGCACAGCGAGCTGAAGATGTGGGGAGGGGCTTGGAGCGCGTTGCAGAACCAGAGTGTTTCTCACTCTAGATTCTCCGGGTCATAACTTCTGAATTCCTAATCGAATAAAAATACTTCAAACAGTTTCTAAAAGTACATAAAACGAGCTTTCCAACGAGGTATTACATGATGTAATTAATATTACTCCAAAAATCGCTATTAGAAGGAAACCAGCTTTGCAGCGTCACAGAAAGAAACGGAGTGAACCATGACGGGAGAGCAGAGAACCAAAGGGAGGAGACAGTCTGATCATCTTCATCAGCAGCTTTTATAAAGTTATGGAAACGTCACAAATAAAATCCACCTGGTTGGTCAGGTGTCCCAGAAGGCTGTTTCTGTAGATGGTGACATGAGGAGGGACAGATTAAAGTCACACTGGTTTTTATTTGAACACACAACAGTGGCGGCTGGCCACTAGAGGGCGATAGGGTGCCCCCCCCTCCCCCGGTTTTCCCCAGTGTTTTTAATTTTTATTTAAAAAAATAAGTAAATAAAATTAACAATAATCACATATTCTAAGTTAATTGCGTGTTTTGTAACAAAAACAAATCATACATATATATATATATCATTGGTGAGAAGCTCCCTGCCGAGCGGTGGAGGCGACAGAAAGATCACCCAAACAGCAGTGAAGCAGCCAGCCAATTGCTGACAAGAAAATCAAACGCATAGGAATGGGAATGCATCCAATCAGCGTTGTCGATTCGGAAGCCCGAAGGGCGATAGAGCTACTGCCAAGGCTGTTCGTTGGTGTTCGGGTTGAGCTCGACTCGAGCAAGGTATTTGGTGACGCAAATGCAGTGATGGACAAGAGTGGGCCTACAACGAGCATGGATACCGGATCTCAGCAGCCACTGAATTCAGTTCGGTCTCTTCACTATCCGTTCAAGAGGAGAACTATGGTGGAAAAACTTAATGTCAAAGAGCTTGGACCAGATCAGCCCGAAGTAAAGATAAGCCAGCAGGACAAGGAGAAGGGTAAACTGTACACACGAGGCGTCTCCCGAAATTGGTACACCAGGAAGGCTTGGCTGGCTAGCTGGATGCAATCACGCTAATGCGTTATTTTGCTTTCCGTGTTTGTTATTCAAAACGACTGGGACAGATAAGGCATGGATTGTGTCAGGAGTTAGACATGAAACATTTTTCTGAGAAGGTGAAGAAACACGAGTCATCCTGGGCACACATGGACAACACGGTGAAGCTAGCCACGCTAGGCAGAGCTAACGTTGCCATGCAGCTCGACGAGGGAAACGGAAGAAACGGAGGACGTTTGGACAGGAAGAACAGCAACTGGGTGCAGAGGTAAGCTGTACATTACATTTCTGTGAACAAGACAATCAGAATCAGAAATCCTTGGTTGTCCCACAAACCGGGACATTTGTTTAATAACATGTTTAATGTGCAATAACTGTAAAAACTCATTTCAACACACATACTTATTATACATATTTAATCATGTAAATGTGTATTTCATGTAAATTTGTACATACATCAATCTGATTCCATTTTACTTGTTACTCTTCTGCTGCAGCAAA
>SSNQ01033998.1:0-41845 GCA_006942095.1 Nothobranchius kuhntae
GAGCCGCGCTGAGCACAGTGTCCAGTATAAAGCTCTGATGTTCTGATGGGAATCAAGTTACCTCTGCGATGTGCGTATTAAAATGTCAGCTCATCCATGCGCATCAGTGTGCGTCGGGGTAATTCTTTCAAAACAACCAACATCCTTGAGTTTATCCATCAAAATACAGTCAAATGGAAATATCTGTAACCTGCCATTTAACTGTTTTGCCTTCTTGTGAAGATTGTTGCAAAGAGAAACAACTAAACCTGATTAACCCCAGAGCCACGCGCACTGCGCTGTACTTCTGACTGTAAATGAGGGGAAACGATTTAATCGGATCCTTTTCTTTTCAACATGGTTTAATGTAAAGTTTCATTCAGTACAAACTTTAGTTACACCAATCTAACGAGACAGAGCCTGGATTTGTATTCTGAACAGTTTAAACATGTTTAAAACGGAGACATGCGTGACGCGTCTGAAATCTGCACCTGCTCCGCTATTATGGAAATTAAACTAACAAGATGAAAAACATAAAATTATTTTAGGCACAGACAACATCTCCCACACTTTTGAAAATCTTGCAACGCGCCTGGTCGCTCGTGTACGTCAAAGCTATCTTTCATAAGAAGACAATCAATAAAACGTTTTATATAAAGATGATCCAGAAGTTGTAGCCCGTCTCTGCTACAATATTTTGACATTTTTCACCCTGTTGGTGGTTTTACTGAGCAGGTGCCACTTTTGTCATACGTTTCTTTTAAAAACATGTTCAGACTGTTCAGAATACAAATCCAGGCTCTCAGAACCAGAGCACACGTGAGAAGGTTCCTCCCACTGAAGCGAGTGTTTTCCAAACCCTGTCTCTCAGAGACTTGTCACTTAGAAAATGTTCCCTGATTATGAAACTTTGGCTGAATAGTGCTTGTTCCTGTCTCCAATGTGGCGACCCATCCAGGAGCTGAGGAGAATCCCAGAATCTGACATCCTCCAGCTCAGGAAGTGCCTATGATTACGCACAAGCGTGACGCATCAACCCGGTCTCACAGTAAGACCGGGCTGGAACTGTTCAGGTTAATGCAGACAATCTTTACATTTAGAATTAGCATACAGATGTAAAATTAATGCAGTAAAATATAAAGCATTTTATTTAAATATCCATTCATTATTTTACAAGCACAGAGAGCCGCATCAGATGGATGGAAGAGCCGCATGCGGCTCCAGAGCCGCCGACCCATGTGCTAGCCTATATTGTCCCCAGCAATTTTTAAACCCCACTCAAGTGTATGGTTATTGTCCCCAGCAATTCTGAAAACAAACTGACGCCCTTGCCCCTCCCAGTCCACCAGGTATTGTACTCCCCGACCCCGAGGGCGAGAGTCGAGTATCCGCCGAACCTGGTAGAGCAGACCACCCTTGTAGTACCGAGCAGGCGGAGGCGGGTCCGGGGTCGGACAGAGAGGACTGGTGGCCACTGGTTTGATCAAGGTCACGTGGAAAACTGGATGAATCCGGAGCGATCGCGGAAGGTCCAGACGAACGGTCACAGGGCTGGGAACCGCCACAATCTTATAAGGACCTAGGAACCTGGGAGCAAATTTCTTGGATGTGGCTTTAAGGGGTACATCCCTGGAGGACAGCCAGACCATCTGTCCAGGAACGTAGGCTGGTGCCGGATGGCGATGACGATCCGCCAACTGCCGGTTCCGTTCAGCAGTGCGTGGAATTGCGGCTCTGGTAGCCGTCCAAGCTCGACGTGCCCGGCGGAGAAACTGTGGCGTAGTGACGGTGGAGTCTGACTGGAGGGGAAACAGAGAGGGTTGGTAGTCAAGAGAAGCTTCGAAGGGAGACTGACCTGTGGCTGTGGACACATGGCTGTTGTGGGCATACTCCATCCAAGCCAGGTGGTCGCTCCAAGAGGTGGGGTTGGTAGCACATACACAACGCAGCATAGCTCCCAGCTCCTGATTCATGCGCTCACACTGTCCGTTGGTCTGCGGGTGAAATCCGGAGGTTAATGCTACAAGGGCACCCAAGGCGTTGGAAAATTCCTTCCAGACTCTGGAAATGAACTGGGGGCCACGGTCAGACAGAATCTCCTCAGGAATCCCATGTAGACGAAACACGTGTTTGATCAGGAGCTGGGCAGTGATGGCTGAAGATGGGAGAGATTTCAGAGGTACAAGGTGGCAAGCCTTGGAGAACCTGTCTACGATAGTCAACATGGTATTGAAACCACGAGAGGCGGGCAATCCACACACAAAATCCAAGGAGATGTGCGACCAGGGACGAGACGGAACAGGAAGAGGACAGAGTAGACCAGCAGGTGAGCTGTTGTTACCTTTATGTTGGGCACACACATGGCATGCCAAGACGTATTCCTTCACGTCCTTGTAAATAGACGGCCACCAGAAGGAGCGCTTAATGAGGGCCAAAGTCCGACCGACACCAGGGTGAATGGAGAACTTTCCAGTATGAGCCCAGTGGATAACCTTGCCTCGCATGACCTGAGGAACAAAAAGTCTGTTTGAAGGGCCGTTACCAGGACCGGTATCGACCCTGAGGGCTTCCAGAGCTCTGTCTCTGATCTCCCATGTGAGCCCCACCACCACGCAGGACGGAAGCAGGATAGTGCTCGGAACAGGGTCATCCTCAGACGAGTACTGACGGGAAAGGGCATCTGGTTTGATGTTCTTAGACCCTGGCCAGTAGGAAATGACAAAGTTAAATCGAGTAAAGAAAAGTGACCAACGATATTGGCGTGGGTTTAGCCGTTTTGCTTCCTTGAGGTAGGTCAAGTTCTTGTGGTCGGTCCAGATCACGAAAGGATGTTCTGCTCCCTCCAGCCAGTGCCTCCATTTTTCGAGGGCCAACTTCACTGCCAACAGCTCTCGATCCCCCACATCGTACCGACTCTCCGTCGGCGTCAACCATCTAGAAAAGAAGGCACAGGGATGGAGTCTATGATCGACGGGAGATACCTGGGACAAAACGGCTCCAACCCCAGTGTCAGAAGCGTCCACTTCAACAGTGAACTGCTGGCTTGGATCCGGCCTGGTGAGAACAGGAGCCTCCGTGAACTTCTTCTTGAGGGTCCTAAAAGCCACTTCTGCTTCTGGGGACCAGGAGAAGGTTTTAGTGGTAGAGGTAAGACAGGTTAAAGGAGTGGCTGTCTGGCTATAGTTCCTAATAAACCGCCGATAAAAATTGGCAAACCCCAGAAACCGTTGTAACTGCTTCCTGGTAGTGGGCTTAGGCCAGTCTGCCACTGCCTGTACCTTCTCGGGGTCTGCCTTTAACCGCCCGCTCTCCAGAACAAAACCTAAAAACTTTACCACAGAGACATGGAACTCGCATTTTTCAGCTTCCACATAGAGTCTGTTCTCTAGAAGACGTTGAAGCACAGCCCTGACATGCTTCTGGTGTTGGGCGATCGAACTGGAAAAAATCAGAATATCATCTAGATAAACAGTCACGAAGTCATTGATATAATCACCCAACACAGCGTTGACCAGTCTCTGAAAAACAGCCGGGGCGTTGGTGAGTCCAAAAGGCATAACCAAGTATTCGAAATGCCCCAGCGGTGTCTTGAAGGCTGTCTTCCATTCGTCCCCCTGGCGGATCCGAACCAGGTGGTAGGCGTTTCGGAGGTCCAGACGAGTAAAAACGGTAGCATCCTGGACGGGCTCGAAGGCGGAGGACAGCAGTGGAAGAGGGTATTTATCCTTCACGGTGATCTGTTTAAGACTTCGATAATCGATACAGGGACGAAGTGAACCGTCCTTCTTAGCGACGAAGAAGAAACCAGCACCCAGGGGAGATGTTGAAGGCCTGATGGTCCCGTTGGCCAGGGCCTCAGATATGTAGCTCTCCATGCTGTCCCTTTCTGGTTTGGAGAGGCTGTAGAGGCGGCTGGAAGGCAGCGGGGCACCGGGGAGCAAATCAAAACCACAATCGAAAGGGCGGTGCGGGGGCAGCGTCGCTGCTCGGTCCCTGCTAAAAACCTGTTGCAGGTCGTGGTAGATAGCTGGTACTTGGGAGAGGTCAGGAGGCTCTACCGGGGTCGTGTTGGAGCCCTTCGAGACCGGAGAGGCCGAGTTGAGGCACATCTGGTAACACGTCGGACTCCACGCCTCGATTCTGTTGTCCTGCCAATCAAGGTGTGGGTTGTGTTGCACAAGCCATGAGTGTCCAAGCACCAACAGGTTCTGAGGGGATGGAAACACAAAGAGTGAAATTGTCTCAATGTGATTACCTGAGGCTCTGAGCTGGAGCAGCGTAGTCCTGTGTGAGATGGTGGATAACGACCTCTCGTCTAATGAAGAAACAGTCATTGGTTCCTGAAGAGGAACTGTGGGGATATCCCAGTCTCTGATTAATTGAGGGTTGATAAGGGACTGCTCACAACCGGAGTCCACCAGAGCAGTGACCTGGTGGTGTTGTCCCTTCCACATCACAGAGCAGGCGAGGGTGAATCGGGAGGTTGTATGTCCAAAACTGCTACCCACCAGTACTCCCAGACCTACTGGTGGGCTCTTCCTTTCACCAAAGCCAGGCAGGTCTGGACGAAATGCCCAGGCAGTCCACAGTACAAACAGAGCCCCTTACTCATCCGGTGGTGTCGTTCCTCCTGGGTAAGGTGGGCCCTTCCCAGTTTCATGGGCTCCTCTGCCGGTTCTGCCTGGAACGGTGGTCTTGAGCTGGGTTAACGGCGCGCTGAAGAGGAAGACGGAGCCAATGAAGAAGTTCCGTGAAACTCTCTATGTCTTTTATCGATTGAGATAGAGAGTGTAATGAGACCCTCCAGGGTGGGTGGCTCAGGACACAGAGCTAGCTGGTTCTTGACCTTGTCATTGAGGGCCTCAATAAAAACTGCTTTTAAGGCCTCGTTGTTCCAAGTGGTCATTGCAGCCAAAGTCCTAAATTCCAGTGCCATGTCAGCTACTGTTCTCCGACCCTAGGAGAGGTGTAACAACTTCTTGCGTATGTCCGTGACTGTTTCAGAGCTACAAAAGGTCAATTTAAACTCTTCCAAAAAATCCTTATAGGAACCAGATAAAAACTCAGGGTTGCGACTCTTTGCCTCAGCCCATCTAAGAGCTTTGCCTCTTAACAGTCCCACAATAAAAGAGTTTTTAGCAGAATCGGAAGAAAAAGCGCTTGGACAACGCTCGAAAGCCAGGCGACATTGTAATAAAAATCCATATCCGTCCTCGAATTCACCGGAAAACGTTGGACAAGATGGCGACGGAGCTAGACGGAAGTGGGTGAGTTCCGGATGTCCGGGTACTTCCGGTCCTGGCTGAATCAGAGCCGGTGGCGCTAGTTCCGGGACCGCTAACGGAGACTGGGCGGGAGCTGGAGGTGCTGCTGGAGCCGGTAGTCGATCGTGGAGTTGTTGAACCAGAGCCTCCAACTGCTGGTATCGTTGATTAGCGACCGCCAGTTGATCGAGCAGGACAGGAAGTGTTTGTTCCTGCTGTGCCATCCGGTTAGCCAGGTCTGCTAGAGCTGATTCCGCTGGGTTATCTTGTTGGCCGGATGATTCTGTCATGGCTTGTGGAAGGCGTTTAACCCAAGACATGCAGAATAAGCTCAGGAGTCAGGAGGTAAGAAATTAAAGTCTTTATTTACACAAATGGGAACTAAAGTAGCACTGAAATCCAGTGAATGACGCCGAGGGCGATTGTCCAGAGTTCTTAGCTCAGCGAGCTACGGGGCAAGCGGGGTGCCAAGGAGACGAGTGTAGTGATCCAGCTGGACGGGAGGTGAGGAAGCAGAGAGGAGAAATGCAGGAGCGGAGGAGGAGAATGAGACGTAAATGAGGATCCGTGGTTCTTAGCAGAATTTAGTGAAGGTTGGGGTGGTAATACTAGGAGGGCAAACAAACGGAGCTTCAGGAGCAAGTTCAAAGCCGTAATCCAATAAACAGTCCAAGGTCAAAAATCCAAGTAATCCAAACATGCGAGGTCAAACAAGTACGAGTGGCAGGCGTTACCAATACTGGAGTAATAATCCGGCTTCGAGTAGTGTCTCCATCCTCCTTTTAAACCCGAGCTCCAAACGATTAACTCAGCACAGCTGGTACCTCTCCGCTCCTCACCTGTGGAACACAGAACCCCAAAGATTGTTAATTGAGGAGGACTCACCTAGACCCGAGAACGATGACAATCAGAGCTGTTCCACTAATGCGGCCGGGCGGCGCACTGCGCCGCCCGCCATTCCGCCATCCGGCAAAAATAGGATCGATTCTATTTTTGCCGGAGCACCTCCGCATTCAATGGACAGAAATCACAACTGCCCAACAGGAAAGGGAGCAAGCACAACTTCCGTTATTTCACAATAAATCGATGAACAAAAAGCGTTTTTTGTTTCACATGCACAGGTTTAACAACTTTTAACAACTATCAATGGCAGTTGAACTTTAAATGCACAAAAATAAGCCATAAATACAGTTTCTACTATCAAAGTACCCACCCTTTGTTGATCCAAACACTGCTGATCGCTCAACACAAATGATGGGCAGATTAAACAGTTCATTTCGATGCTTCTCCCACACAACGGGTGTTTGGATCTAACTTCCGCATTTATTGCTCGGACTGTATCGCAAGATCTTGAAAATCCCGCGCATCACTGTTTGCGCACCTCAGGTCTCCGCACCGGGGCGGAGCCGTTGTAGAGCGGGTATAGTGTAATTTGAGTACGGAAGCGAGCGGCAGCGGAAAGCGGGGACGGAGCGGAGATAGTGGAATTTTGGGGTTAATGTCTGAATGCTGGTGACAAGCCTTACAGATTTACTCTCAGGTGGAGCATCAAAGCGTCTGCTTTTAATGTCACGCCTGATACTTAATACTTCATTGTTTTTTGAATGCCTGAAATTCCAACCAGACATGGAGACAGAGATGAAAGAGAAAGGAAGAAACAAGGGGGGGGGGGGGGGGGGGGGGGGGGGGGGGTTGGGGGTGGGGTCCACAAAAACAGTCAATGATTAACAAGAGTCTGCTTCTAGACCTGCAGATGGAGAAAAACAAACACAACAATACAACAGGAGCAAGCTATCACTGCGTCAACCTGATGAAGAAATATAAAATCAACATTGTTTAACTTAACAATCACACGATAGTAACTCACAGTGCATTTAGTGACAACCACAGTCTTAAGACATGTGTTAAACATGCCCAAGTCCATACTTTTGAGAGCACCAAGTGAGCACCTGTGTGTGTACACGTGCTTGTATATGTAAGGTTTCTCAATTGGAGCGACCAATAGAGAGTGTGAGGGGCCACAGATCTGCCCCCCACCAATGTCAAGAGCAAATCTACACCAATGGGTCAAAGCCTCTCTTCAACGCTTGCGGGGGATTTCAGACACAACGGCTCTTTTAAGAGCCACCGAACAGCCTAAGATGCAAGATAGACACTCCAGCTTCCTGCCATCACCTGAAGATAACCCAGACCAGAGAGAGCGAGTTGCGACATGCTTTGAACTCGCCGACTCGCGGTCACATGGTTCATTGAGCTCTCAATAGTTCCAAACATCCCAGCGCCATGAGTCAGTTTGAACGACGTATAGTGGGACAAATCACAAATATTGAACATTGTCACATTTCCCCTAGCGATTTTTGGTAATTATTGAATAATATTATACATTATATTATATGTTATGTCCTAATTCCTGTTATATCTTCTCATATAGATTAGTAAGAATGATCATTAATCATGACGGAGCCTGGTCCTAGTCTGTTCTTTATTCAGCCATCTTTATTCTCCCTCTGCATACCAATCTCGCATGAGTTTGTCTTCTCACACTACGGTGGCCCGAATGGCCAGGCTGTTACATCTCCCTTCTTTTGTGTAGCAGTGACTGCACATTAGGAATGATCCTTGTGTAATTAACTAGCAGACATTTTAACTCATCTTATTGTGAGTAAACTTAACTTTAAATGATAGGTATCTTTGAATGGACTTAGCATGTCACCGTCAGGTGAGCAAGTAAACGTCATGAAACTCCATTCGGTATGTGGGCTTCTCATGCCATACTCGGCAACAACAGAGACATTGCAAAACAAAAGAAACATTGCAAAACTGTATAGAATGTCCAGCATGTTTACATATTTTTAATTTTTATTTTATATATTGTTTTAGGGCAGCGATCCACCTGCACACTTTACAATAATTACAAGTCTAGGACTTGTCTTGGTTTGATGGTGCGACCAAACCTTGTTGTGTAACTATGGGTCAGTTCATCTGGTGGCACATAGTTCATGGGCTCGGAATGAGGTTGCTGTGTGTTGTTTTCAGGCATATGTTGTGGCTCGTTGGCAGTGTGTGTGTCTTTTGGGCTCCTGTGCTTGTTTTGTGTGCCTGTGATGGTTGGATCCTTCTTGTTGTCATGTAAGTGTCGCCTGTTACGCCGGAGCACTTGTCCTTCACCTGTTTGGATGTGGTAGCTCCTTTGGGTGTTGGCCAGCTTTTTTACTGTTGCCAGCCTCCAGTATCCATCTTCGTTTTGGAAATGGATAGGCGCACCAACAGGTAGGTGTGTAAGTGGCCTTGCAGATCGGTTATAGTACATCTGCTGGCGGCGTTGGCATGCCTTTCTCCTGTCATATACAACCTCTTGGTTTATTATGTGTAGTTTCAGCTGCTATGTGGTTGTGGGGAGTATTGAGCGCAGTCTGCGGCTCATCAGGAGTTGCGCAGGGGATCCCAGGTTGTCCACTGGAGCGTTTCTGTGCTCCAGCAGGAACAGATGGATAGTGGTCCTTTCTTTCGGCTTTGGCCTTGTCAACGATGCGTTTGGCTGTCTGCACTGTTCTTTCGGTGAGGCCATTACTCTGGGGATAGTGCGGACTTGAAGTGACATGTTCAAAATCCCACTCCTCTGAGAAGGTGTGAAACTCTATGGAGCTGTAGCATGGTCCGTTGTTGCTAATTACGGTGTCTGGGATACCGTGGCATGCGAATGAAACCTTGCATTTTGAGATGACAGCAGCTGATGTGCAGTTGGTAAGTCTTTCCATCTCGAAGTATCTGCTGTGGTAGTCTACAAGGATGATGAAATCATGCGAATTCCACGTAAACAGGTCTGTTCCCACAACCTCCCATGGTCTCTCAGGCATTGGAGTTGCGTCGCTCTTGGCATATTTGGCAGTTTGTCACAGATGCTTCTATTTGCTTTCCCATCCCAGGCCAGAAAAGGATGTCATGGGCTCGGTTCTTGCTCTTCTCTATGCCCATGTGCCCGGTGTGAATGTGGTCAATCATCTCAGCTCTGAGGATGTGGGGAATGATTATTTTCTCGCCTTTGAGCATTATGCCACCTGCTTCAGCAATTTCGTGTCTGTGGTTCCAGTATTCTTGCATGCTGAGCGGGCATTGTCTCCTCTCGTGTGGCCAACCTGATTTAGTGATGTTTCTGAGTGTGGTTAGCTGTGTGTCTTGGGTTGATGCTTCTCTGATCTCCTGCAATTTGGCTGAGCTCACTGGGAGATTTCTAGTGACTGTGTGTAACTGCGCTTCCAAACCTTCTTTTATGTTGTTATCATGGTGCTGTATTGACTTACGTGACAGGGTGTCTGCGACTGGTATGTCCCACCAGGGCAGTGGATGATATGTATGTCATATTTCTGTAGTTGCAATATCATCCTCTGGAGTCGTGGGGGCGCTGCCGCCAAAGGTTTGCGCAGTATTGCTTCCAACGGCTTGTGGTCGGACTCGACAATCACTCTGCAGCCGTACATGCATTCATGAAACCGTTTGCATCCAAATAGCACTGCATATAGTTATTTTTCTATTTGTGCATAGTTCTCCTCTGTACTGTTAAGTGATTTGGATGCGTATGCCACCGGTTTCTCATCTTGGAGCATGACAGCTCCCAGGCCGGATTTTGAGGCGTCGACCTGGAGTCTCAGCTCTTTCTGGGGGTCGAAGAATGCAAGCACGGGGTGATGCGTTATTAGATGTTTCATCTGTGCGAATGCGTCCTCATGCTGCCGATCCCATGTGAACTCATTTTCTCGTTTTAGAAGCTGTCGCAGAGGCACATTTATCTGAGACAGGTGAGGTGCAAATCTTGCCAAGTAATTGACCATGCCCAGTATGGTCTCCAGCTCTGCTTTGTTCCTGGGTGGCAGCATCTCCTGGATGGCTTTCACCTTTGCAGGGTCTGGTTTGATACCCTCATGTGATATTGTGTGGCCGAAGTGACTAACTTCCGGTACACAGATCTGGCATTTTCAGGATTTAACCGTACTCCCTTTTTTCTGGTGCTCTGCAGCGTGGCCCTGAGGTTTTTGTTGTGCTCCTCTCTTGTCCTTCTAAAGACCAAGATGTTGTCCACTGTGGCTGTTACTCCCGGTAAGCCTTCGTACGTCTCGTCCACTCACCTTTGAAATTCATCTTGAGCAGAGTAAATTCCTAAAGGCTGGCGTAGGAATCTGTATCTGCTGAAGGGCGTGTTGAAGGTTGTCAGCATAGATGACTCTGGGCTCAGTTTAATGGCCCAGTATCCAGATCTGGCATCTAAGACACTGACAAACTTTGCTCCTGCTAGTTTTGTTGTGACATTTTCTAGTGTGGGCACTGGGTAGTGGGGTCGTTGTATGGCCTTGTTAAGGTCCCTTGGGTCGAGACATATCCTTATCTTGTTGCTAGGTGGTTTTTCCAATATCACCAGTGCATTCACCCAGTCGGTGGGCTCTGTCACTTTGCGAATGATGTTGGATTTTTCCATACTGTCGAGCTTTTGTTTGAAACTGTGCAAAGGGGACGTGGCGAGGTGGGTATGCTACTGGTGTAACATCTGGGTTGATGTGAAGGTGGCATTCGCCTGGGAATTTGCAGATGCCTTTGAAAACGTCTGTATACTCCTTTAAAATTGCCTGTGTGTCTTCTTCTTTTGGAACTGCAAATATTAATTTGATCAGGTTCAGGTCTAGGCTGGCTCTCATGCCTAGTATGGGTTGTGCTTTTGTGTCGACTATGTGGAATTCCAGCATCGCAGAGCGATCTTTGTTCATACACCTCATTTTGCAGGTGCCTCGTACTTTCAGCTGTTCGCCTCCGTATGACGTGAGTCTCTGTGTGGCTTGTTTTAGGGCTATGTCTTTGATTACCCGTTGGAAAAGGCGTTCTGGGATGACATTTGTCTGTGCACCTGTGTCTATTTTGAATTTAGTGTTCTGTGCATTTACCTTGATCTCCGCATAGGCTTGTTCGATGTCCTTTCCAGTGTTCTCAGATGTGAGCCCGTCTATGAAAAGCTCTCTTTCATCTTCTTTGCTTGCCTCTATCACGGTGTGCATGGCTTTGCCATGGGGCTGCGCAGAGGTTTTTGATCTGCAAACTTTTGCATAATGGTTTGGCTTTCCACAATTTAGGCATTGTTTGCCCTTTGCTGGGCATACATCTTTTGTGCTGTGTTGACTTCCACATCTGCCACAGCTTGAGTTTGTAGAAGTGCGTTCCCTTAGTTTCGTTCTGCGAGCTGGTTGCCTAGTGTCTGGTTTTCTGCTGACAGAATGCACTGCTTCTCTGGTGGGTTCTTTATGCACTGACATCTCTTTCATCTGGGCTTGGGCTGCTTCGTGGGAGCGTGCTATGTCTGTGGCTTTTTCCAGCGTGGGATCTGCACCGTAACTGAGCAGCTTCTCGAGTACGCGTGGGGAGCTGGTCGCTATGACGATTTGGTCGCTCATCATTTCCTCGCTATTCAGGGGTAGCTCAGTTATGAAATGATCGAATGTTTCATTGTTCCCTTGTTTCTTTTTGTGGAAGCGATACCTGGCATAAATGGGGTTAAACTTTGGGGTTGTCACACCCTGTCCTGGCTCCCCATTCTGTTCAGCCATGTGTCTCTGATAATTGCTCCCACCTGCCTCTCGTTTTCCAATCGCCCAAGCTCCCAGCCCTCTTGTATTTAAACCCCTCCAGTTCTCTGTCTCTTGTTGGCTCATTGTTCCCATGTCCTGCATGCATTTTTCTACCTGCCTGATTCCTCCCCAGCGTGTGGATCCTCACCTCCGTTCCACTCACCGGCACGTCGTGACAGAATGAGCCAACCCACAGAAGGATCCAGCGGGGAGGTTATCCCTTGGGAGAACCTGCTCCAGTTTCTCGCCGCGGACCACCGGCCGGCTCCTCTTCCTCCGGCATTGCCTCGCCACGGACGCCGCCACCAAGCCCGGGCCTCAGCGATCCTCTACACCCTCTCGGAGCTGGATGGAGACTTGGATGGGGAGGCGCAGATGGACCGCTCCTGCTATGTGGGCAAAAGACTGGCTGTGTGCTCCCCCGGAGTTGGCCCACGGCGTTGGGAAGGATGCCGGGCTCCACCGTCACCCCTTATCCCAGGACAGAGCCGCGAGCTTGCAGCTGCCCCGGCTCGGCGCGCCAGCTTGGACCCGCCCCCAGTCAGACGAGCAGTCCTGTCTCCGGTCCAATCAGTGCCTCCATCATCTGCAGGCGGAGGAACCACGCCTACAGCCCAGCTGACAGAGCTCGCCGGTCTCCAGGCGGAGCTTGGCCGGATCCGTCAGCTCATCTGCCTCCGGGAGTTCCAGCTGGACACCCTGTCCTCCCTGTATCTCCAGGAGAAGGTTTCTGTCCAGCCAGCGGCCCCGCCTCCGGTCCAGTCAGCAGCTCTCTCGTCTCCAGGCCAAAGGGCCGAGCTCGCAGCCCATCCAACAGAGCTTGCCGGTCTCCGAGCTGAGCTGGTCTGACTACGTCAGATCCTCAGTCTCCAGGAGTTCCAGCTGGACAATCTATCCTCCCTGTTTTTCCAGTTACCGGCTCCACCAGGTCCCGCTCCACCAGTCCAGTCTGCGCCAGTTCCAGCGGTCATCCAGGACTCTACGCCCCCGGGCCAGCCTGTCCAAGAGGCTCCGCCTCCAGGCCAGCCTGACCAGTGGTCAGCTCCCAGTCCGGCGGCACCAGCCAAGGAAGCGGTCCCGACTGCAGCGGCTCCGCCTCCACTCCAGAAGTCGGCGGCCCCTCCTGCAATGGCTCTGCCTGCCCTCCAGAAGTCGACGCCTCCGGTCCAGAAGTCGACGCCTCCGGTCCAGAAGTCGACGGTTCCGGTCCAGAAGTTGACGGTCCAGGTCCAAAAGTCGGAAGTCCAGAAGTTGGCGGTCCAGAAGCCGGCGCCTCCGGACCAGAAGCCGACAGTCCAGGTCCAGAAGTCGGCGGTTCAAAAGTCGGCGGGCCAGAAGCCGGCGCCTCCGGACCAGAAGCCGGCGCCTCCGGACCAGAAGCCGACAGAGGTCGATGCTCCTTCCCGTCCAGAGGTCGACGCTCCTTCCCGTCCAGAGGTCGACACTCCTTCCAGTCCAGAGGTCGACGCTCCTTCCAGTCCAGAGGTCGACTCTCCTTCCAGTCCAGAGGTTGACGCTCCTTCCAGTCCAGAGGTCGACGCCCCTTCCAGTCCCGAGGTCAACGCCCCCTCCAGTCCCGAGGTCGACACCCCCTCCAGTCCCGAGGTCAACGCCCCCTCCAGTCCGGAGGCCGACGTCTCCCCCTCCAGTCTGGAGGCCGACGTCTCCCCCTCCAGTCCAGTGGTCGACGCCGCCTCCAGTCCAGTGATCGACACCGTCTCCAGTCCAGTGGTCGACGCTGTCTCCAGTCCAGTGGTCGACGCCGCCTCCAGTCCAGTGGTGGACGCCGCCTCCAGTCCAGTGGTCGACGCCGCCTCCAGTCGAGTGGTCGACGCTGTCTCCAGTCCAGTGGTCGACGCCGCCGTCTCCAGTCCAGTGGTCGACGACGCCGCCTCCAGTCCAGTGGTTGACGCCGCCGCCTCCAGTCCAGTGGCCGATGCTGCCGCCTCCAGTCCAGTGGCCGATGCTGCCGCCTCCAGTTCAATGGCTGACGCCGACGCCTCCAGTCCAGTGGCCGACGCCGCCGCCTCCAGTCCAGAGGTCGTCGCCACCGCCTCCAGACCAGGAGTCAAGGACGTCTCCTCCGGCGTCTCTGCCTCCGGTCACCGCCAGTCCTGCCCTCACCAGGCGCGGGCCCCCAAGAGCCCGTCGTCGTCTCATGCTCTGCCCCAGACGCAGGCCCCCAAGAGCCCATCGTCGCCTCCTCCTCTGCCACAGATGCAGGCCCCCAAGAGCCCGTTGTTGCCTCCTCCTCTGCCACAGACGCAGGCCCCCAAGAGCCCGTTGTCGCCTCCTCTGCCCCAGACGCAGGCCCCCGGACTCTACTGGTCCCTGCCTCCTCTCCATCAGTCCCTCTCGGCCCTCCCTCCGGGTCCCCCTCCTCCCTCGCTGCTCTGTGTTCCTATGGGCATCTGGGATCCACCCTTTGAGGGGGAGGTACTGTGACACCCTGTCCTGTCTCCCCATTCTGTTCAGCCATGTGTCTCTGTTAATTGCTCCCACCTGCCTCTCGTTTTCCAATCACCCAAGCTCCCAGCCCTTTTGTATTTAAACCCCTCCAGTTCTCTGTCTCTTGTTGGCTCATTGTTCCCATGTACTGCGTGCGTTTGTTATTAAAACCTTTTACGTTACCCAGTTTGTCTACCTGCCTGATTCCTCCCCAGCGTGTGGATCCTCACCTCCGTTCCACTCACCGGCACGTCGTGACAGGGGTTAGGTACTCCTTATACATGCTGTAGTAGGTCTTTAGCTTCTTTGCGTCGTCTGCAGACACAGTCCAGGTGTTAAACACCTCTCTGCCCCTTTCCCAGACGCATAATAAAAGGTAGCTGCACATATCCTGCTAGTCTTTCTCACGTAGGGGTCCTGAGAACATTAGTTTGGCATGTTGTGGAAAACGGCGCCATGCCTCCGGTAGGTTCGCCGAATCCCAATCCATCCTGGGTGCCGGGACGCCAAACATCTCCATCTCCGGTCAGAAACGTAAGTATACTGCCTCTACTCTGACACCATGTTGTATCTTCTCATATAGATGAGTAAGAATGATCATTAATCATGACGGAGCCTGTGTAGGAGCAGAGGCTGTGTACGCGAGGTTCAGCATCCTGTTTTTCATCTGTAGGAGCCAAAGCTGTAGGTGAGGTCCAGCATCCTGTTTTTCAGTCCAGCTTACATAATTTCCAGTAAGACTAACATTATCAGG
Organism: Nothobranchius kuhntae; assembly: GCA_006942095.1. Taxonomy (NCBI): domain Eukaryota; kingdom Metazoa; phylum Chordata; class Actinopteri; order Cyprinodontiformes; family Nothobranchiidae; genus Nothobranchius; species Nothobranchius kuhntae. The sequence goes on from SSNQ01033998.1 coordinate 15,054, forward strand.
AGTGTTTACCGGATGCCAGCGCCAGATGGCTCTTGTCTTATTGCATGGGAAAGTCTCCCCAAACAGTTTCCAATTCATGTGTACGTGAGGCCTGTTTCCTGAGATATGCAGGAGTGACGTCAGTAAAGGGTATAACTGAAATGCATTCTCGGTGTAAACAGGGCTTTTCTGGAAGATGTCAGCCAGAGGCTCTGGTCGTCTTGGCTGAACTCTGTCCCAACACTGCTGTTGTATGAAACTGTATTGCACAATAAAGCCCCACGCTGTTAAGGATGAAAGTGCCTCATTCTCTTGTGTTTTGACAAGGAAAAGAACCACACCTGGTCTTAGTCTGTTCTTTATTCAGCCATCTTTATTCTCCCACTGCATACCAGTCTTGCGTGAGTTTGTCTTCTCACACTACGGGGGCCTGAATGGCCAGGCTGTTACAATTTCTTCACAAAGTAGCCTATTTATATTTTTCCGAGCATTTGTAGGAAGACAAACACCCGTGACTGTTCTACATTACAGGAACACAACAGTCCTAACACACTGTAGAACACACTGTAGAACACATTTAGACCACATATATTACTATAATATATTATAGCAATAAATTTGATGTAGTAATGCAACACACTGCTCTAATATAAGCATACTTAATAACTTTAAGTCCTACAAGAAGCCCTAAACTCGAGTTGTAATATCCATTTTAAAGTGTTTATTGAAAGCTAGAATTTTGCTCCAGCTTACCTTGAAGAAAATATGTAGCTGTTTATGCTTTGAATGATGATCTATTATGTTCAGTAGAATACATTTTACAATCATTACTTTATATTTTTATGTGAAGACAGTACATGCATCTATAACCCAGTTTATCTGGCTTATATAGCAACTAATTACAAAGACATTTTCAATAAAACTGTATAACCATACAGTAGATAAAAAAGTGTTATTTGCGAAAAAATGAACACCAAACTTGTACATGTATATGTAATTCTATATTTTAATAATAACTTTATAGGTAGCTCATTAAAGGTTATCCAGCTAAAACTGGCAACATAAAATATAATCGTTGGCTTATTATTTTGGTACAAAGCGGTTAGCTAACGCTTCACAATGCAAAAAAAATGATGATATTTCATCAACTTACCGGAGAAAATCCTTCCGAAACACCGAAAATGAACTGCAGTCAATGCAGCAGCGGGGGCTGTTTTGAACTATTCAAAGCTACATGAACCACGTGACTTCCACATTCCATTCTTTCCATAGGAGTCTATTGGAGTGTCGCAACTCTCTCTTTCTACAGCTCTGACCCAGACTAGACGGGTCACAGTTGGACCTGCCTATGGGCTCTGGTACCAAAAGTCCACGCCATTTCAGTGTCCATCTTAACCTCCTGACCCCCTGGATCGCTTGGGGATCTTCACACAAGGGTGCGTATACTAGCACAAATTGCTTCGGATGGTGTTTATATTCAGCTTATCAAACATCACAGCCAAATTGATTTTACAACCCAGACTCCACAAACTCTCTCAGATTCTTAAGAGAGGTTTTGCTAAAACATCTAGCTTCCATTCCATCACTCCATTCATCTGTTATCTACACAACTATCATTTCGTTCATACTTTATGTACTGTAACGTGAGGAAGTGTGGGTTTTCTGTCACAAAGGTGGTGTTGGACTCAGCTAGGTCAAAGCTGGGTCGTTGAGAACTTTCACCCACAGATTAAGACCTGAACGCCAGCGAGTCTGGGAGGAAACCATAACATCTGCCACCTGCAGCTTCGTGCCAGAAGATGTTGTTCCCACAGAAGATGTTGTTCCCATAAAAGTAGTCATAACATAACAAGTCTTAAAACTTTGTTTCTTGATTTTAATGTTAAAGTAATCATTCTCATTTTGCTCATTATAAATGTGTTTAATCAAATGAATGGTTCTTATGCTTTGGGGTAATTATAATGGCTTAATGAATCCATAATTCGATAGTGTTGAGGATGTTTGTTGCTGACCTTCACACACAAACATTCACACACACCCACACACATCTTCTCACAGTAAACTCCAGACACATTTGATGACGCACACGTTTGCTTTGAGAAGAGAAAGGCTTTTGGTAAGTTTGAGTCTTATGATTTCAGTTCGTGCTTGACAGCGAAAGAGAGAGGACCTGAATAAACGCTGAAAGGGGGGGAGCCGGTGGCTCGTTCCCCCCCCCCTTTTCTCACGCTGTTCCTGCCAAGCCAGGCAGAATAGCTGAATCGCAACTTCTAACGCAGACTCATTACCGAGTCTTTTGATTTCTGAGTGAATTAACGTAAGAAAGCGCGTCGACAAAACGCTTTACCATCAACGTGTACCGAGGGCAACTCTGGACCGGTTCCGTTCGACACCTACGTCTCTCCTGTCAGCCGCCGGTGTCATCTGGATGAACCACAACATCCTCCACGGCCCGGATCCGAAAGAGGGTCCACAAGAGTTCGGTGAGACAGAACACGGTGTTTAGCGTTTGATGCAGTTCTCTGATAAGACCTAAGTTTATCCAAACCATCACTTCACTCAGACACCTGTTCTTCCTGAAGCAAAATCAGACTCACACACGCATTCATCTCACCTCATGTTCAATTCTCACTACACTTTGCACCCACACGCATCCATAATCACATCATATCACTCTCACAACTCACAACATTCTCAATCTTCATAAATTCACCAGAAGGTCTATTTGAGCAAGAACAGCATATCAACTGTTAAAGATTGTCCCACAAGTTGCCAATGTTGATTGTTATTTCCTGTTTGTCAATTTCAACATCATTAGTTTAATTTGAAGAATTAAAACTTTTAATTGTCAAACTGGTTTCCTCATTGAACTGAAACACAGACACTCAGATATTATCGTCAGTTTATCGATGAAAACAACCTTTGAGTCTTCTTAACAATATAAAATTTGGTTATTGATTTATTAAAAATTAATATTCCGAATTAATACGTAGCATGGTTCCTCTTTCATAAAAGAGCATAAAACCACAACGCTACAATAAAACTGAGTAAAGACAGTTTCTCCTTACAATATGGCTGAACCAACCAGTTTTTCTTTACAATGTACAATCATTTAGTTTAGGGAAATAGAATTTAAGTCATTTTTATAACCATATTCTCGACTCTGTCTGGATTAATGTGAAGTGTGTGTTCCCCGAATAAGTCAAAGAACCTAAAGGAATATTACATTAAATATTGAAAGACCAATCAGATTCATATTTCATGTTTATATGATCACAAATTATTGATCATTTAATAATGTTTATGTTTATGTTTATTTATTTGGCAGATGCTATTATCCAAAGTGATTTACAAAACACACATAATAAATATGTAGCCAATCCATAACGCTACATATTTGATGGCGAGCCTATCCAGTCTTTTCAAATCACAACACTTCATGACCAAAACATCAGGTAAGTCTCCCGACACCCCTTCGGGCCTGGCTGTGGGGGCTGCTCCCTCCACACTACAACTTGTAGGGGCACCTGAACTGGGGACTCCAAAAGTTAACAACCATTCTGCTCAACACTTCCGGCCTGTAGCAAAATCACAGGCTCTAAAGTCCAATAAACAATTTAAGCCACAGGGCTTTCCCAATAACAGGTCCCAGGGTTTCACCAAGGCTAGGAGACCCCTACCAGCAGGTGAGGGGTGCCCAAAGTCACCACGCTTTTGTTTTGGTCAATATCAAGTCTCTTTTAAAGAAAAGGGCGATTCACAATACTCCAGGAGGGAGTCGTCTCGCTCAAGCGAGCACTGCCCTTGCCTTGACCGATATTCACCGCGACGTGAACGCACGGGTCCCAGCCCTGCCCCAAGGCCAAGATCTGGTTATAGGAGCGTGTCTCCTGAGGCCCTGCATGAAGCGCTGAGATCTGCCCTTAGTGTCCTGGATAAAGATCCATCTAAGACTAAGAATGTTCTGCATGTCTCTTCTGCAGGCCTGAGTGTATGTCTGTGTGCACCTATGCAACCTGCGCACAACCTCGTCATAAAGAATAGCACTCCAGAATTGAAACCTGCCCCAATGGTGTGGCCCATGACACCTGTGACCCCATTGAAGTCTGGTGAGGTTGTTTCCGTTAGCATTGATCCTTGAGCATCCAATGCACCTGTCAGCTGGTCAAGTAATCCTTTCTCGCTGCACAAACCTCTGCTAAGACTTCTCTGTGATGTAATCTTTAAAGGTCCCAAAGGGAAACCTCACATTCCAGTGACACTTAAGGGTTCACTCGACTGTGATGCTATCTTGGACACCAGTTCAGACGTTTCCATCTTGTCCAATTCTCTTTTGGCTTGGCTGCAGCCTCCCAATGCCAAGCCCTCAAAAGGCCATGCCTGCACCAGTCCACAGTTGCCATTGTCCAGAATTTCAGGTTTCGGGCCTGACATAATAACTTGTGTCTTTGTGATGTCCAACGCAGCTAAGCCTCCTCCACTGCCTTGTCTACCGTGACTGTACGAACCTGGGCCCTCTTTGGGTATCATGCTCAGGGAGCACCCAGGCCTGTTAATGACTAATTACCTTCTATTCACACAAAAATATTTGTAAAGTTTGACCCTGAATCTCTGTGCTCAGAATCTGCTGAGTGCCTTTGGCAGGCTTTCGGAAACAGGTACCAACTGGACTCATATTGATGTGGCACTCTGAAGCTGACGTTTGTGTAATGCTGTTCAGGACTGCACACCAACCTGCCTTTTACCAGCAGGTGGAATGGGGATCCGAATAAGGTTCGGCTCAACAGTCGAAGCGTGTGAATAAAAATAACAGAACACAAATGGTCTTTGGTTCAAACAGTGTATTCAAGTTATTTACAGGTGAGAAGAAAGAAAGTATAGGATAACAATTTACAAAAAAGCAGCTCAGTCCAAGTCCTAAGAGATCACAAGGCTTTTTGTCCTCGTGAACTCTGATAGATAAAAACTGATTGTCAAACAGAGTTACCTCATCCTAAATGTTTGCAGGAATTCCTTTCTGCTTGAGGTACTCCTTTCTGCTTGAGGTACTTATTTACATTTAAATGTTTGCAGCAACTCCTTTCTGCGTTAGGCACTTTTGTTCTATTATATAGAGGCCAAACCGGCCAGACCGGGAGTCTCTTATGCAGGAATGCCGTCCTGCCCTGGCCAAGAGACTCGTTGATCTATTATCTGAAGAATCCCTTTTGTCTTTTGTGGATTCCTGAGGCCAAGGGGGTTTTTGAGGAATTTATGGGTGTGTGTGTTCTTGCAAATAAATTCGCTCCAGAGTTTCGACTCGGTGTGAGAGCAAACTGCCTTTCGTTTGGTGTGTATTGATTCTCTCACCCTTTGCAAAGCATTCTTGTGGTTTTCATGTTGTCTGATTACAATTTACCAAATTATGAATCTAATCCCTCTGTGTGTGCTTTGACGTTCTTTGAAGTAATATGGGAGTAATATAGAAATTACCCAACATTTTCTGGTGCTGAAACCCGGGATAGCAGAGCCCTTCAGTGGGAGTTCACCTTTGGAGAGCCGCACGGCGCCACTTCCTCATCAAAGTCCGGGGGGCCAAGAATTGCCCCATCGGCCGGCTGTTTAGCTCTGCAGACGGACTTCCATCAACAGGCTCTGGACTCCCGCTTGCCTCTGAGGGAACAGAGTAAACACGAGGGAGGTTGTAATTAGTCTGTGTCCGCGTACACAAACACCCCATGACAAATAGAGAAAGTGAATGTGGGTCGTAATAGGGTTGGATGTGCAAAATCACTATTTAAGCTCACTGACGCTTGTATTTTTTAAATATTTCATGGTGCCGCACAGGTACCCAAAAGTTAATCATCGTTATAATTGGCTAAAGGAACCGAAACCGTTCTAAATTCACCCCTTGTCATTTTGTGGTCTGTGTATTCGTGGGTTTTGTGGGCTGCGTCCCATTTCGGATTATGCAGGCTTGCCTGATCTCCGTGGTCCTGTGGTGTTGTTATCGTTCGTTGCTGGTATCTGAGATATTGATGTCGGCTGTCCCATCACGGACATCGGACGTCTGTGCTGCATTGTGGTTTTAAATCTGTGCCAAAGTGTTAAAAACCCGGCTGTGAACTGTGCTTCGGCAGATATCTGTGTGTGTGTGTGAAAAGGGGTGTGTATCTGGGTTTTTGAGTGTGTGTGAATCCTGCAGGTTCTGTTCTAAGTGTGATTATGTAGCTACAGTTCTGAAGCTTTGAGCCGGCTCTGTCTGTTTATCTGTCTGTCTGTCTGTCTGTCTGTCTCTCTGTGTGTGTGTGGAGCTGAGTGTGTGTGTGGAAGGCAGAAACGGAGAAGAGAAAATGAAAGAAAAAGAAAGTGAAGCAGGGATAAATACATCCGTCCTACGTAAACTAACTCCTTTAGCTCCGCTGGCTGAATGGATGCACTCGTTTAAACCCGCAGAACAGTCAGAGAAGTGGGTCCCAGTTATGATGGAGGTGATTCACTCCCACTGCTTAATTGGCCAAAAATTAGACCAGCTGGCTCAAACGAGCCTTCTAAACCCTCCCGCGACTGGACAAATGACTGAAGACTTAAAACCCCAGTTTGATGTTTTGGAAACTCCTAACTTAACCCAGTTAATAACTATTAAACAAAAGACTGGTGAGTCCGTAGATGACTTCCATGCCAGATACCAAAAACAATTTAACCTCCATAGTACCCTCATGCCCGACACTGATAAAGATGGACCTTATGTCCGACTGTTATGTGAAGATTTGTTGAAAGGTTTCCGGCCTGTAATTGCTGAACAAATCAAAACTCACTACGTTCTCTGGGAAACCTGCAATGTTGAAGAATTGATGTTATATGCCAGACATGCAGAAAAGGTCATCCAGGAAAAAATTAAAAAGAAAAAAAACAAATCAGCCCGCAGGTCTTTTTTGACGGATATGGCACAGAGGGAGAAGCTGTTTATTATCAGCAGGGAAATAAGAGGAAGAATTCTAAACGGAGGCAGAGGCAGTGGTTCAAATCACAGGCCCGATCGCAGCAGTCCATTTGCTGGACCTGTGAAGGTCGAGGTCATTTCTCACGCGATTGCCCCTCAAATTAAACTAGATCCCTGCAATTTATTATTTTAACATAATTATTAAAATAAACAAATACCCTTTTTCAGTATTTCTGCTCTTCCTAACTTGATTTGCTTTCACCTACAAAATTTAGAGTTCAACTTGCAAAAGTTGCACCTCACAAAATCTCACTATTGCCTAAACATCAGTGTTGGGAGTAACGCGGTACAAAAGTAATTAATTACTGTAATGCATTGCTTTTTGCTGTAATGTGGTAATGTAAGGCATTACAGGGAAAGAAAATGGTAATATTTACTCGGTACAATTGTCAGTAACGCGGTAATTACAATGCATTTTTAAACCCAGAATCAAGATGTGGGTTTCCTAAAAATTCAAATTGCGGGAAACCCGAAGAAAGATCCAGTATCTGCATATATTACGTCATTTAAGGACTCAGCTTTGCGGGCAGAGAGGACGCAGTGGTAACGGCTCAGCTGCGTCCTGCACGTGGCCGCTGCAACATTCACAAAATCGCTCCAATAAAACAAAATAATTCACTTGCGATTGTTCATATCAGCGCATATTCTCTGGTATTTTGTGCTTTTCTGACGTGCTTTGCCTCAGCTGAGTTCATAATCTGTGCCCCGGTGATTTCAACTCATTACTGCTGGAGTGCCGCGCATGTGAAGATCCCTTTGGGTGATCGTTAGAAAGTAGGAAGTCTAGGAAACAGTTTTTCTGGAAGATGGAGAAAACATGCAGCATGCAGGAAGGTTAGAGAGAGAAAGGGCCGGAAATTATTCAAATAAAATCAAGAAAACAAAGTGCTTGAAAAGAAAAAAGTAGGTAGATTTTTCCCCAATACACATGTTTACCAGTGAAAAGCAATAATATATAAGCATTTAATATTTATACATGTGATAGAATCAGATCACCCCAGAAGTCAGTCCCACATCCAGGGCCGTATCAAGGCATTTGGGGACCAAGGCTAATATAGGCTTGGAGCCCCCACCACCTCACTCCCTGATCAGTTAATCTAAGATGGCAGCGTGCTGAGAGTACAGATTGTTGTTGCTTTTATTTAATAAACAATCATTTTAAAGCACTGTTATTATATCTGACTGTTTTTAACAGCAACCCTAGCTCAGACACCACATCACCTTCCACATATATGTCATGAGCTCGCTGAGCGTCACATTACCAGATTCATATTGAAGTTGTTTTGGTGAAAGTAACTTAAAGTAATGCAAAAGTAGTGTAATGCCTTACATTTTAAAATCAGTAATATTGTAAAGTAATTAATTACTTTAAAATGAGGGTAACAAGTAATAAATAATGCATTACAGTTTTGCAGTAACTTGCCCAACACTGCTAAACAAATCACTAATAATAATACTAATTGTCTAGCTGACTCAATGGTCAGCCAATTTTCTAAAATCCTTGTTTACGTGGATGATGTTTTGATTGCATCTGACAGTGCAGAGTTTTTGCCTCACAGACTCGCACACTTTATTGCAATATATTAACCTAACAGGGACAAAGTCAGTAAAAAGAATCTACAGTGGGTAGAAATTCTCAGTTCGGCATATGGGACACACTCTGCCAGGTGAAGGCAGGCAGATCCAGTTAGGACAAAAGGAAACCATTTACAACACCCCAGAACCCCAGACTAAAAGGCAGATGATGCCGTTTTTAGACCATTCCCCATAATGTAGAAATAACCCAGCCCCATTGCTCATTTCTCTTTTCTGCTGGATTTAGCCCCAAGCTACAGAGATATAAGACAGATTATTATAAAAATATTCTTCTTATGTTGAAGACTGTACGTAGCCTCCTAAATAGCTTCTGCTCAGTATGATGAAGAACTGTAAAGAAAGTGCTTTACTGCCATTTTTGAATGACAAACTCTTTTACCACTTTTAACTGAAACAGCTTTTGTAATTTAAATTAGGGTGTATTCATTCTGACACAACTCTGGTTTTACCAGACTCTGTTTTCTGTGGGAACTGATTAGCTGTGAGGTGGCTAATCTGTTTTTTGCTACTGGACTAAGGTTAAAAATGCAACTTTGACTCAAGATGGTCTCTATTTCACACGTGGTAGGCTGTTCCTTTCTGGAATGCAAACTAGCTCAGCTCAGCTCATGAAGGTTCTCAGTCCCATGTTTACATTTACAGTCTAAACACCCCCAAACTAAATATTTCGACCTGGTTTATTTTATCGTTTAGACTAATTAAGTAGATATGGTTTAATTTTAACATTTGTCATTTGTTTTTGTTTCTTTGAGAATGAGCTGATTTTTTGAGACTTATTGTTAAATTTTCCAGTGGGACCATCTGCTATACTGTATGTATATATATATATATATATATATATATATATATATATATATATATATATATATAAATATATATGTGTGTATTCTTTGGTTTGTGGCCTATCCCCAAATTTAAGCTAATGTCACCATATTCTGTATTATTGTTTCAATTATGCAGTTTTTTTTTATTGGGTTATTTTCTTTGGTGATAGAATTCTGCACAATGCAGTGCATGCATGGTTTATACCAACAAACCATTAATATCCTCAACTACCTTCAGATTAGTAGTTTTACTTAGTGAAAATTGTGTTTTAGCACTGCACCAGTAAGAGTGGACTGCCATTTTCTTTTAACCTTTTGCTTGTTTTGGATTAGCCAGGGTTAGATACATGATGGTTCAAGGGTTTTTGAGAGCTAGGATTTCTTTGCTATTTTGGCCTTTTGTCCACTCTGAAGCAAACACAGTGGTTCCAGACTGTTAAGACAGCAGATGTCCTCCGAGGTTCATGGTTCAACGTCTGTCCTTTTCTTTTGCTGAAACAGTTTTCTTATCTCAGGATTTTATGTTATGACTAAATCATGTTGTTCGAGTTTGTGCAGTCCTAGGCCGATAATGCTTTGCAAAGGGTGAGAGAATCAATACACACCAAACGAAAGGCAGTTTGCTCTCACACCGAGTCGAAACTCTGGAGCGAATTTATTTGCAAGAACACACACACCCATAAATTCCTCAAAAACCCCCTTGGCCTCAGGAATCCACAGAAGTCAAAAGGGATTCTTCAGATCATAGATCAACGAGTCTCTTGGCCAGGGCAGGACGGCGTTCCTGCATAAGAGACTCCCGGTCTGGCTGGTTTGGCCTCTATATAATAGAACAAAAGTGCCTAAAGCAGAAAGGAGTTGCTGCAAACATTTAAATGTAAATAAGTACCTCAAGCAGAAAGGAGTACCTCAAGCAGAAAGGAATTCCTGCAAACATTTAGGATGAGGTAACGACACCATGGACCCGTGAACGGGGAAAGGGTCTGATAATACCTGGAACCAGGAGCCTGACTCTCAGTTCTCCTTTTTGGTTTTAATGCTCTTCCTTTCACTCCATCCTGAGGGCCCATTCATATATTTTTGCCCCCCTCTTCCTCACTGTCTGAATGAGGAAGAGGTATTATCGAGGAAACAGCCGAAGTTTTGTCTGTAATCAGAACCACACAGCCCACCAAGTGGGATTTCTGTGGAATGACCTACAGGGGTCCAAGGTGGAGCTGTGGGAGTCACAGGCCTGAGAGGAGTGGGGACTCTCAGGGGTTGTGGTCTGCATAGACCCCCCATCGCAAGTCCCAACTCATCACTGACAGGTACCTGTGCGTTTGGAGCCCAAGACACCTCCCGTCTCTGAGGTACATTTGGTTCGGCCTGTTTATGCGCTGGCAAGGCTCTTGCAGCCACACCCATTCTGTGAACCCAGCTGGCCGGCTCTATCAGTCTGCCAGTCCACCGACTGGTTAGGGCAGCGTGCAGCATGGCATCTCTTGTGTGTGTCTGCAGGGTGACATTTTTTATGCTCCTAAGGTAATAAATCACCCCAGTGGGCCTCAGTTCTGCAGCCTGTACAGCCCTTTCGGTCTGACTTCTCCAGTTTTTCAGCTCACTCTGTGGAGTTGAGCCTGTTGCATGAGAAATGACCACTGTAGCTTTAACCACCAGATACCCCAGATCCAGCCATACGGGGGTTCCGCCCGAAAGTATATATAATCCCCACGTCTTAAGGGCTGGCCTCCCGGCTAAGCGCCTTAAGGGCACTATTGCTGGGTCCCGACGAAGGTCAGTTCCCGGCTTTACCAGGAGAGTCATGACCCAGTTTGGAGCTGGTAGTGTTCTAGCACCAATATCCCCCTCTAGCATCATCACACCAGAGGCAAGACAAGCAGACGTGTCTCCTTGGATAATTTGTGCTTCCAAAGCAGAGATATTTGTCACCAGTTCACTAGACAGATCATCTGATTCGTGTTCATCACTGCTGTCTGATTCATCCTCGCTCCCCTCTGAAGGGAAGGGTGTAGCAGTTGTGACATCTTTATTTATAGGTTAAAACCCGGCTATGACTCTCTCCTCATATGAAGGTAGAAGATTCAAAGCAGGGTACAGTTTCGGACTTGGATGTGCTGCAGCTTCCTCTGGCTGCCACTCCTTTAAAGTGAGCGTCTGGCAAGCTGCTCTGAATAACCCTTCTGTGTTCAGAACCAGCGTCCACATCATATCTGTGTACAGATCTATCACAGCTTTTAAGGCCTCTACAGATGCTTTGACAGTATATTCAAAGCGCATTAATATATGGTTCTGAATGTTTGCAACTCAGAGAGGTATCAGCAGGCCAAGGATATCATCCTTTCCAGCCTTAGTGTGCGTCCATTGAAAGTGAGTAATCCTATCTTAGCTATACCTTGCTCTGAAACACCTGAGACACCCGGTACTTGTGTATGAATGTTATAAGGCGTTTTGAGGTTGTTTTCGGTTAATATTAGGGGGCTAACGGCGAGCCATCTGCAACTCCTAGCTGGTTAGCAGACGCTAGCTGGTTAGCATACACAGTTAAGCTCTGAATGGCCTCTCTTGTTGCTGTTACTGTTGTAGCTGAGTGCTATCGGGTTGAAATGTCTTATTTAGTGTTGTGTGCTGAATACATTGATTCATTATTGACAAGGGAAATTCTTAGTTGTATGGTTTAAGCTGTATGTTCCTTAAGTAGTTTTTGGTCAGCTTCTTAATTTATGAAGACTACAAATATGTTTGATATGTATAATTCCCTTGTGTAACCACATGTTTAGTTGTATGAGAAATAATTACTCACAAGCAATTATTGAAGATTCTGTATTTGTTTATTTCTTGTAGGAAACCACACACACACACACACACAAACATCCATACCTGTATTCTGCAACTGCTTCCAAACCAGTCGGATACCTGTATGGAGAATGTTTGTGCCTAATTAAAGAAGAATTCAAAGACAACTAAGGAGCTGGACATTCGCTAATTATTTCCCACTCTCCTGAACATATAACCGCTTCCTGACCCGACGCCCTGCAGTGATTGCTATTCTTAAGCAACCAACTATAATCCTCACATACAATACAGCTACCTCAGCTCCTGACATACAATTCGCATTTATGGAATTTACCAGGGATGCAGGAGGATCCAACCACACTGGAATAATCGGACAATATTGCTCTCACTCGTGCTCTTCCATCACACACCAGTAGGTCTCTGTTATCAGCCTGGCCATTAGCCTGTTCATCACACGAATCATATTCGCTCATGTCTGCCATCCCTAAATTTCCTTCAGTTACACGTGCCCTCTTCCCGTGAGAGGTCACACACATCAAAACCTTTGTCCTTTAAAAACAGGGTGTGTGTTAACCCACACCAGCATAATAAACCTGCGGTTTTATTCTATTGTGAGAATCTTTCAAGAGGCAACTCACTTTCCTTCTTCCGCACCATGTACAACTTGGTGGAGGGGACATATCTCCCTAGATATGATTTTCTCACACCAGGACATCCAAACTGTCCAGCTGTTGGACACAGAATCAATCCCTGGGCTCCCTGTTCGACCCCTTGGTCTATTGCCGGCCACGTAGGGAATATCCCCTCCTTTCCCAGGGGGGACTCTTCCCGGTTCTGGACTTTCTAAACTCTTCAACCAGGTGAATCCTAAGTAACAAACACTGCCACGGCTCCACGTTGGGCGCCATGTTACAAGTCAATTTACCGGGCTAGCTCCCACTCTTAATTTTGATGTTTTAAAATCTCTGGGTTTGACTTGCAATCGGTAGAGTGGGCGTGGCATCAATTACCAACAAACACTCTTACTCTGTAGAGAGTTTATTAGCACAACACCAATTTACCCAGGGCTTCTAATTCTGACCAAAACTCGTTTAAGCAGACACAAAGGAAGACTTCAAATTACTCCAACCCTCTCTCTATTTCTTCCGGCTCATTGAATGCCATCAGGTAAGCACTGTAATAAACTGTTCCCTTTATGTTGAAGGAACAGCTAATTCAACCGTAGCAAAGGATGGTATTAGCATCTGATATCATTTCTACCCTAGGGATGGGATAATTTTAATCAGCACCTCACCTTTGGGTGGATTGCTGACAGAGAGGAGGCCCCCAGAGACGTGGAAACAGTTTGCGTTCCTAGCAGTAGAGAAACAAAATTTATTCCAAATACAGGTGAAAAAAGGAAAATCCCGTCACAGCGGGCCACAGACAAGATCAAAAACTTTCTCAGTTAGAACAAGCTTCCAGCCGCACGCTCTCGAACTTTTTCTCCCTTCCTTTTTATCTCCTTCCTTCTCCTCCTCCCCTCTACACTCTTCAGGGGTACATCTCCATGGCAACACCCCCCGCTCCTGGGACTCCGCGTCTGGTCACATGATCGTCCTCTTCCTCTTGGGATTACTTCATCCCCTCTCTGGGATCATCCCCTCGGCAGGCTCTGTTGATTGGTTCCTTTCCGAACCCGCCCATTTTGTCTCCCTTTGCTCCTCTGGTGACCTACCCCTCCTTCGTTCCATCCTTTCTTTTCTCTGGCCTTGGGGAGGAACCAGTAAATCTTCTTTCCTCCTGCTTGTTTTAGCGATCTTATCAATTTTACGAGTACATGGTCTGTTTATTTACTAAATTAGCTCATGCACCTGGACTCTTTAATAAGATATAGGACACAATTCTTGCCCCCCTCCCATCTCAAGATGTCAGAAAGGTTACATCAAAACCATGAGACCGTACCAACTCATAAAATTTACGACCTCAGGGTGAAAACAGCAAAGACACACACACACTTTTTAAACACAGGAAAATGGCCAGCAACGAATTGGCTTCATAGAACTGAGGACTAATCCAGACCTGATTTTGTAATTAACAGGCCCGAGATTATTCCTAGTTCAACAGTTCCTTTGTTTCAGTCGATTATGTTCACACTCAGATACTGACCACTTGCCTGTCCAACTGCGGTCGGGACGTAAGCGCTTCTATAGACGCCCTCCTCATGGGGAGGATTCCTCCAAACCTAGTGTCTCTGGACATGGTCCGGAACACGGTTAATGGGGCTACGAAGGATGATTTAACTGCTCTTCAGACTCACCTAGCTTTCTCCTTGGGCAGTGTTATTCCACTTTGGGTTGATCCCGTTGCTAGGGAGCTAGCAGTTATCATCAACTTACCATTCGTGTCTCCAGGGGACATCTATAGACTGAAGGATGTGGTCAATGTTGGTGGATGACACTCTCGTCAAATTGTATATGCCGCCGGTGGTTGCATTCCACGATGACACCCGGATGTCCGTCTAGTTCCAGATATGCATGTGTGTTTTCTCACTCGAGGCCTTCACTTCCTGTGTCCAGGTACCCCCATTCTGTGCGACAAAGCCGCAGGTGTGTGTGGTGTAGCGTCACTGAATGGCCTGATTCTTGATCCTCAGGTCAGAGACACAGCCTGGATCACCTTGATCCTGGCTGCTGCGACAATCTACAGTGGCTCTTTCACAGGAGACCAAATGTCGGTCTACCACCCCTTTAATCTGACTGCCTTTATCAGACTGCTGTTCCATCCGCAAGACGAAGGACACTTCAAGATTTAAAAGAATCATTTTTAATAAACTCTTTTCACTGTCTATTACAATGTTCATAAATAATCATCATGGTTCATTATAACTGTGTTTAATTACTGAAATGAATTATTATTCTTTGGCTAATAACAATTACTATTTATGATAATCAGTAATGTTTAACAGTGACAAGAAGATCATGTGCACTCATACACAATCATACAGGACACAGTAAATCAGGTTAAGGTTAACTGCACTCACATGTCTTTTTTCACAACACCAGAGCTTTCTATCTTGGGAAGGCGGGCTTCTGAGGTATGTTAAAATCTCTACATGTCAAAACCTGATTCGTAGACCAGGAAATGCCCATCTTATAAAACAGAACTCTCGGCATTTTGCGAATGAGTTCTAGTGAAGTGGGACGGCCGCCCACACGCTCTTTAACCAACAAGTGATTTCTGTCACGCTGGCAGAATTGCTACAACACAACAAACGAAACCTGCAGAACAAAGCTGACGCAAACTCCTTCAGAATTATTATTTTTGAGACGCAACCAGTTTCTTCAGTCGTTGTGACCCGGAGACATCTCAGGACCGGCTGGGTCTCACTACCCACCTCGTGCTTGGGGTCATTATCTCCTCCTGACACCTCGGATCCAAAAGGGGGTCTTCCTAACTGGGTGAGGTAGACGCTTCTGACAGGTTGCGTCTGAATGCTCTTTAATAAGAACAACTTTAGTTTATCTGCTAACCAAATTCTTTCTACCCAGAACGTGTCTTCTCTCAACATACACATTCCGAGAACATTGCAGTCACCCACAAACAAACACACTTCCAGCTTAGATTCATCCATTCACAGGGTAGCTATTTAACACCAAAGCTTTTATAAATTGTCTTTTAAATTGTCATGTTTTAAATTTGTTAGTAATAAAATTATTAACTTTTTAAACTTTACTCTTCATTGAAATAAATACAGAGTGGGTGTATATTGATCACTGAACGAACAAAGATCTTTAGATCTTCTGAATTAACAAATAACCTTTACTATTAAACAGGGCCGTCGCTAGATATTTTGGTGCCCTAAGCACAAAGGCTTTGTGGTGCCCCCCCCCCCCCACACACACACACAGAAAAAACAACACAATAACACAGTATGTGCAAGCACTTTGCCTTATATTCTCTTTAATTCTCTTGTATGCACAAACTGATTATTATTTTCCAAAAAGTAGGATTGATATTTTGTGTGTGTGTGTGTGTGGGGGGGGGGTCAATTTGCCTTGGCCCCCTAAATGTCTTGAAACAGCCCTGGGTGTGTGACTGAGTTTTGAAGGTGATCTGAATTGTATCAGATGTATAAATATTACATGTGTATAACTTATTGCTTTATACAGGTAAAAACGTGTAGTGGAGATAAATCTACCTACATTTTACTTTTCAACACTTTACTTTGTTTTCTTGTTTTTATTGAACTATTTTCCTGTCCTGTCTGTCTCTCATCTTCCTGCATCTCCTCTAAACTCTCCAGAAAAACTGCTGCCTGGATTCTTACTTGTTCACCTCATCAGTTACTTTTGAGCAGATCAAAGGGATCTCCTGACCGCAAAGTGGAGAGCGTGTTTCGATGCTGCGTCAGTGAGGTGAAATCTCCGCAGTGCAGGTGATGAGCTCCGCAGCGGCAGAGCGCTTCAGGCACAAATAAGACAGAGAGTAGAGAACATGTGCAGACATGAACGATTGTGTGTTAATTATAGTTTCTTGGATGCGCCACTTTGAAAATGGACCGTGCGCTGGAAGCAGCTGCCTGGAGCGCTGCGCAACAACGATCAGCGCTGTGCAGCTGTGCTCTCTGTTCAAAAGAGTCCATAAATGATGTGATATAGGTAGAAAACTTTTTTCGGCTCCCCTGGATGTGTAGGATATACAGCTCCCCCATAATTCGATCCTTGCTCCTGGATGAAAAGCCGGACATTTTCATCAAAACAAGAACCCCCAGTCCGGACGCCCAGGACAGAGTGAAAAGTGGACACGGTCCATCTCTTTTCCTTTTTGTATTGTTTTCTCTCTGTAAACATGCTGTTAACTTGCTTTGCACATCTTCTAATTGAAATCTGTCTTTATCATATATCTATATATATTATTTTTTCATAAGCTTGCGTTTGGTGCCCCTTCCCCGGCGTGGTGCCCTACACGCTGTGCGTGGTGTGCCTGTGCAGAGCGCCAGTGCTGCTATTAAATTAAATCTTTAAAATTAAATATTAATCTTTTGATTAAACATAGACCAAGCAAGTTGGTGTATGAATTGACATCTATTATATACATATGTATATATGCATGTAAATTTTATTCATTAATTAGTTTGATCTTTCTTAGGGATTAAAACATAAGCTGAATAGCAACAGCCTTTAATTCCTAAATATATAGTTTATCAACGTTACAGTGGCATAGGTGAGATGGCGAGGGATTCTAAATGTCCTATGACAGTGACACCCCGATCCCACGTGGTCCAGACTATGGCATTTATCGTTGGTCGGCGCTGGCTGGTCAATACCCCTGCACTTGAAGCAGACCTTTTCTGTGATTGCCACAAAGTGTCCACTTGGGTTGAGGTGCCTTCCCAAACTCTGTGGGTGTCGGTCCCTGTTGGTGCCGTGGTCCACGTTGGTGAGGTCTCTCTATATTACTTGGATCTAGATGAACACAGGTCTGTTGTAGAGTTGTCTCTTTCTTATGATAACATCTTTGTCATGACTCCCAGGCTGCCACCCTCCTCTGCCTCAATTGCCTCCTCAATCAAGACCTCAGCCACTTAATTATCATCACCTGCACCCTGTCATCAGCTCATGCCACACACCTGCCTCTTCTGCTATATAACACCCAGCCTGCTATCCAACAAGTGCCAGATTATTGAACGTTTTTGGCAGTAAATGTTCCAGCCTTCCTTACTGCCTGATCACAGTCCTTCGACCTCGCTTCCACGCGTTGACTATCACCAAGAACTCTGCCACCACGACCCCAGCCTGTCTACGACCACGTCTCCAGTCTGCCCCTGTACCTGCTTAGTTCCGATCTGGTTTCGACCCATGCCTGCCTTTGACTCTGCCCTTACCTGAGTTTTCTCTGGTAATGCCTCCGATTAGCTTCTGGCTAATAAAGACTTTTAAAGTGCCTTACTGTGTCTTGGTGTCCTCAATGGTTCTCAAGTTCCACCCGTTACATTCTTTGCTTTTTCTCCCGCTCCTGTGGAACGTGTTACGTTCAATGGTCTGACCATGGTCATATGGGTTGGCGTACGCACTATTCTGTCACTTGTCCACACAGTTGGCCCCTTAAGGGACTCAATCTGCAGTTTGGGGAGCCTTCTAACCTGGACTCTGGTGCCTGTGATGCCAAATAATGATGTTCTGCCTCCACAAGAGCCTCCACCTGAGCCAGGTGTTCTCTGTTTGAAGTTACCCAGGGCCTCAAAGAAGAACTTGAGAAAGCCTGGAGAGTTAAGCCATCGGTGGTGCCTGTGGTCATCGGGGCAGTAACCCCTAAACTGGAGAAGTGGCTAAAGCAGATCCCAGACATCTGAGTCCTGAAAAGTGCAGTTCTAGGAACAGCTAAGATACTGCAGAACCCTCAAGAACCCAGGCTTCTGGTAGAGGACCCGAGCTTGATAGGATAAGACCACCAGTGGAGGGTAGGATGGGAATTTTCACGCACATGCTCACACACGCACACGCACGCACGCACGCACGCACGCACGCACACACACACACACACACACACACACACACACACACACACACTCTCTAATTCTATGAGCGTCCTAGAGAGAGAAAGTACTATGGGTATGAGTACTTTACATCTACGTTCACAATAAAATCTCGGTGCTCCTCTGACCTCAACCTGTGTGCCCAGAGCGGTGATGCTGCCGTTTAGATCCCACCTGATTACAGCGTTAGCACAAACTTATCTATGCTGTATGATGATCAGCCAGCTCATTATTAGCTATATGGAAAGCCAAAAGGCTCACATGTGGGCTTTGAAACCTCCTCTTATAATTAACAATGCTATTAAATACAATACCATGCATTTTATAAATGCCACATGATGAACTCCACAGGAAAACAAGGCAGCTTTATTTGTATCGCAGTTTCACAGAAGCAATTCAATGTTGTTATTGAGCTGAACAGTTGACTCAGTTAATGAGCTAATTATTAATCCGTTGTCCTTCTGAGTTCTTTAGTGTTGCTGAATTGCTTTAAGTGAAGGTTTTCTTTAGGTTGCTTTGCAGCACAGAGCTGAGAGCCTTGGGCATAGAAAAGCAGGTACAGAGCTTTGAACCACAGAGAAAGTGCTTTTCATTTATTCTGGTTGTGTTGAAATGTCTGGGCATTCCCCACGCTCATAGATGCACTGATGCAAAGCAAACAGTCAAAGCTGCAGATTTACTATAAAGATATGAAAAGATGAAAGGCTGAGTTGATATGCTGGAGCATGCTGGTATTTGCAGGTACTTATCACCTCCAGGAGTTTGAACTGCTTATTATGGTGAGGAACCCTGGTACTAATACTAATGTGTTCAAAAATATTTTCATTGAGTTTATGAAAAATATAATTTTGAAACTCTGATATGAGACATCACCTCTGCTGTGTTAAACAACCCGTTTAGGAGCAAAGTTCTTTACAGTTATAAAAACAACACACACAAAAATACTATACAACATACACAAAATACACAAAAACATAGAAAACAGGTAAAAATAACAAAAAATAAACAAAACGTGTAAAACTACTTAACCTATCCGAGGGTGTGGTGTCCGTTCAACCTGTCTTTTCTGGTAACGATCTTGTCAGTCTTCAGTCCCAGGACCCTGCTATAAGCAGGATGATCCTGTACCTTTCTGATCACACAACTCATCTGCCTTCTTCCGCCGAGCTTGGCTCCGTTCCTGAGCTCCGTGCTCTCTTTCGTGTTCGGGTCATGCTGAGAATGGTTGAAGGGTTGCTGATGCACGCCTCCAAGCCCCCTTTGCTGCCTGTCCTCGTGGCGCCACAGTCACTAAGGGGGGGCATGATCACGCAAGCTTATGACTCTCCCTCCGCCGGAGACAAGGTGTCAAGGCCACGTTCGGTGCCCTGAGCTAGGTTGCTTATTGGCCGGGGATGCGTCGCGACGTCTCAGACCACATCCAGCATTGTTTGGTTTGTTGTCAGTTTCAGCCATCCAACCCCGCACACAGAGCTCCCCTACAGAGAAAGGGACCGTCCACACCGTGGTCGGACTTGCAATTTGATTGGGTGGGGCCTCTGACCAGGTCCAGCAGGGGTAATAAATACATCTTGACCGTGACCTGTGCATTCACCAAGTGGATTGATTGTCTACCAGCACTTAATGACACGGCGAAAACAACAGCTATTCTCTTGATGAATCACATCTTCGCCCGGTTCGGTCTTCCCACTCGGGTTGACTCGGACAGGGGTACTCACTTCACCTCTGAAGTGATGGCAAATCTTTGGAAACTGTTGGGTGTGAAGGCTAAGTTCCACATTAGCCATCGTCCCCAGTCTTCTGGCCAGGTCGAAAGGATGAACCGAACGGTTGTCGGCATGTTGAGGAAGTACGTGTCCTCTAACCACCGAGACTGGGATGTGAAGCTTCCGTTAGTCCTCATGGCCATACGGGCCACCCCTCACGAGCCTACTGGTGTCTCCCCGTTTGAAATGATGATGGGTAGACAAATGACCCTATCACTTCACTGTGGCATGCAGTTCAGTCCGAGGCCGACCCGGCTTACACGAGCGAACAATATTTGCGGGACCTGAAGAACCATCTGCCTGCAGCGTTCTCGTTTGCACAGACATATCTGGAGAAATCAGCTGAAGGCAGGAAGGCTTATTACGATAAGAAGGCCTCACATTCTGAACTCAACGTAGGTGATGAGGCCTGGTTCTACAGTTTCGCTCCTAAAACTGATAACACCAAGAACACCTCCGGGAAGCTGTCTAAGAAACTTTTGCCCAAGTGGTCAGGCCCATACCTGATAACAGATAAGCTCTCTCCAGTCATGTATCAGATCAAGATTACCCAAACAAACAAGGAGCCCGTCTACAAATGGGTCCACAGGGACCAAATCAAACAGCACAAGGGTTCCACTTATTTGGTCAATGATACCACCAACAACTTACTGACTTCGAAAAGGGGGGTGATTTCGCACCTCGTCGGTTCCATAGCTCTCTGTCTCGAGTTACACAAGTATGTCTATGTTTGTGTGTGTGCATGGTTGTTTTTCCTGTTTATACATGACGTGCACACTTGGGTGATTGGAGATGAACATGCCGTGGGTTCCTGAAGTCAGGTAATCAGGTCGTTAACAGTAGAGGGGTTTAGTCCATATATTACCGGTAACCAAATATTTTTTATTGTTTTCACTAATTATAATTCCTTATGGGTACATTCACATGTAGGTTGATTACTAACTTCACTGATTTACATTTTAGTGCTCTTTGACGATCCTCGCTTCCCTGGGGGTGGACCTATGCCTCGTCGTCGGATTCCGCTCCTCCTGATGGGTGTTCCGGCTCGTAGGACCTGCACGTCCGTTTGTTCCGACATGGCTGCTGGAATACTTCGCTCACTGGGACCTGGCCTGCCTGCTGCTCTTTCCCGCACTGAATCATGATAAGTGCAATTACAAAGATCAATATACTGTTTTGGAAGTGTTCCCTACCCGTGGATATATAAAGTTTTGCTCCTGCTTCAACTTATTACCTCCACGTGGATAACTTAATAATCTGCTGACTTGTGTGCTTCCAAAGGGGTTATGCGAGACTGTTGAAACCATAGACTGTTCTTAAAGATTTCTTCATTTGCTTCTGGCACAGTCAAGAAGTGACAACTGGACCATCCCTGGAGGATGATGCATCCACCCTTCCCAAGAAGAAGTCTGGTATGGCTGAGCTCTTTCAGGGTTTTTAAGACTCAGAAAGAACCAGCTCTTTTCTGTCATAGCTGAGGAGCAGTGTTGTTTTTGGCGGAAATCTTAGTTTTAGTCTTGACGGCAAAAATGCATTTAATCTTAGTCGATTTTAGTCGACTAAATCTCTAGAAGGTTTTAGTCGACAAAGATTTTTGTTTTGAACAAAGTTTTATTCTCTTACAAATGCACATGTAGGTCAGACATGTACTCTGAGCTACTGGAGTGAGTTTCATACCAACATCTTTTATTTTATGGCTTTGGGACAAATTCTCAGCTGTCGCAGCTTTTGTAAAACAATAATCCCCAGACTGGTGTAATGAAATAGATTACATGTTATTTAATGAGCCATAAGGCGTGGGATTCCATAGAAAATATGAAATCAACCTTATGGATCTGTGAGGTTATTTTAAACCAGAAGATTGGAACTTTTTATTGCAGGGATTAGATAACAGCTTCGTATTCACTCAGAGACAACAGAAGAGAGAGAGTCAAGCTTAAAAGTTAATAATTTTATTACTAACAACTTAAACTAGACTGACTTTAAAACTAAATGTATGGTGTAACTAAAGTGGATGAGACTGTGAATGGATGACGTGTGATGTTAATCAGAACCAGCAAATCCGAAGAAGCGATTAGTTCTGGCGGGAACTGAAGGTGTTGTCTTCACATTAAGCTTTTGTTAGGAGGTTCATAAACAAATGAGACACCATTTGTCGGTCTACCTACCCTTCGTGGAAGTCCCCTTTAGATCAGGAATGTCGAGGTTCAGCTTGACCCTCTCTGGAACCGAGCCGGTAGGAAAAGCAGCGGTGCCGACCAGTCCAGTCTGAGTTACTTCCGGGTACACGACAGTTTGTTGGCGTCTGGTGAGCAGTGTTAATTTTGTTGACAAAATATTTTCGTCTTTTTTTTCGTCACGAAAATATATTTACAGATGAAAATGAAACAAAAATTCAAAATAAAAGCTTGGAAAAAGACGAAGACGATAATTAAATTGATTGAAACTTTTAGTCAACGAATGAAAGACGAGATGAAAATCTACGATGACGCTCTACATGGCGCTCTATGGTGCGGTGCGACTATTGTGTTGTTGTGAGATGCGAACGTAGTAGAAGACAAGGGGCGTGGCGTGCCATGAACGTGCGGGACGACGTGAGAGAAGACAGACCCTGAATAGTATAAAGGGGCAGGTATGCGCGGTATGCTAAACATAGCTCACTGAATATATCGACGGCATAAGAAGAAGGAGTAGAGGAAAATGTTAACTGCTGGGCGAAAAAGAAGAGAAGATGTGTGGAGTCATTTTTCTTATGATAACATTGCTACCAAAACTACATGCCGAGAGTGTGGACTGTTGTTCCGAGGAAAGAACACAACGGATCTGAAGAGGCATCTACAGAATGGCCACTTCGCCATTTTCTCCGAGGTAAATCCACTTAAATGTACACGTGACGACCCGAAAAGTAATATACAGGCAAATAAAACTGTATCAACTCTGTCATGTTGGGATAAAAATTCGGAAGTACCGTATTTTCACGACTATAACGTGTGTTATTAGGGAAATAGCGGGCGAGCAGTGTTGATGCAAGATTGCGCATGCACCGTGAGCGGTTCTGGTACTTTTTGGGTCGCAGCCGCTCGCTGTACGTGCGCTCTAAACCAGGACTAGACCAGTAAAGTGAAGCATTTATAATTTTCACAATGTCTGGTTTGCACTGATATGATCCGAGTCCCGAGCCCGCACAGATGTTTATGTGTGTGTGTGTATGTATATATATATAATATAATGTATGAAATCTCAAAAAGCAACAGGTAAATCATTGTTAGAAAGTCAATGTTTTAATTGTGTACTTTTATTTTTTTGCAGTTGCAGAAAACCATTGCTGATGGTGGCCACCCAGCTACCAAAAAGGCAAAAATGTCCAACCAGAACATTGAGGACGCATTTACAAGTACTACAAAGTACACGAGTGATGCCAAAGAACAACAAATTATAGAAGAGGCTATCGCTACATGGATTGGATGTACAGGATTGCCGGTCACAACAGTAGAAGATGAGGATTTTATTCTGATGATGGAAAGTTTGGATAAGAAGTTTACTGTGCCAAAGAAAACCAAGATAAGTAATCTAATTGAAAAACACTCTGAAAACAAGAAAGCTACATTTAAGAAAAGACTGTCTAGTGCCAGAAAAGTATGTATTGGGACTGATCTGTGGACTAAAAAGGGACTGACAGCATCATTCCTTGGTATAAGTTGCTGCTTTTTCTGTGTTGAACAACAAAAACCAGAACACTTACTGCTAGCTCTTGAACAACTTCACCATCCACACACCGCCCAGTCCATTAAGGCTTGTGTGGAAAAGTGCATGGGGGATCCTAAATGAGAAAGTTCTCACCGTAATAACAGACAATGGTAGCAATATGGTGGCAGCATTCAAACCTAGTGCTCCAGAAGATGAAGATTCCAGCTCCGATGATCCAGATGCATCCATCCTAAGTGAAAGTGACTCCAAGGAGACAGAAAACCTGCAGTGTCAGGACATGGGCATGGACAGGATGCCATGTGTCGTCCATACGCTGCAGCTTGTTGTCCACATGATAAACAAGGAGGAAAGCATCAACAGAGTCTTGAACAAAGTCCGATCAATCGTGAAACTTTTTCGCCAGTCATCAGTCGCAACACAGAAGATTTTGGATGAGTGCGGCCTAACTGTTGTGAATGACTGCCCCACACGCTGGTCAAGTACTTATGAAATGGTTGCTCGTCTCCTCAAAGTTAAAGAATCTGTTTGTGAAGTAGCAAACGAGATGGGATGGGACTGCTTGCTCTCGAGTGAGTGGCAGAAGCTGAAGCCATTGCATGAACTTTTGCAGCCTTTTGCTGAACACACACAAACTCTTCAGAGTGACACAATGTCTATGTCATTAATACTCCCTGCTCTCTTTGATTTACTCAGCCATCTGGCAGATGTGGAACAAAACACAAGTCGAGATGTTGCTGCTCTAGCACGTAAAATGGAAGGGAATGTGAACCAGCGTTTTGCCTGGGTACTTGATCCCTCAGATGACACGTTTTCCCCACTTGTAGCAGCTGCTTGCTTTCTCAATCCTACTGTGTGTCAGACCCTCCTCAATGTGGCTGACGATAACATTCAAGCAGGCAGAAGGGTATGTTGTTCGGTGCTCTCAGACACAGGAGAACCACTCTGATCTGGAGGAACTGAATGGACCTGAACCAGCACCACCCGCCGCCGCCTCCTCTTCATCATCTGCCTCCTCCTTCTCCTCCAGACAACCAGTCTTTAGGTTTCTCTCCAAATTCGGAACAAAGCCTAAACCAAAGTCTTCCAAGTGTAGTGTTAGACAGCAGATAAGCCAGTATAAGGAAGAGCTCTCACAGTCCATCACTTGTGAAACGGGAATGGAGTTTTGGCTTGGAAAATGTGACACATTTTATCACAGCCTGAAACCATTAGCATTAGATATATTGGNCAATGCCAGCCTCTCAACCTTTTGCAGAAAGAGTGTTCAGTATCACAGGTGACCTCACTAGAGAGAAACGCAACCGAGCAAAGGTCACACTAGCACGAAGTGCTTTTCTCAAAATGAATCGCAGCAAATAAATATTCACACTGTTTGGTTGAGCCTGTGTTGTAACAAGTGAATATCTACAGACTCAGGGTTAACATGTTTAAATTTGCTGTTCTTGTAAATTCTTGTTGTGCAATTGCTAAAAAGAGCACCTTTGTAATTTCCAGTGTGCTTTTTGTTTTTTTATTAAACACGTAAGTGTTAAACATGTGAAGTGGTTTTTTTTTCATTCAAATATTCTATGTTCTTAGCTGTGTGTGCTATATCTGATCAGTGGTGGTTAAGAGTTTGGACCCTGTGTATTAAATTACACTAGTTTTTCCGTGCTCTATACAAAAGTAGGTAATTACTTCATTAGAAAAAATATATGCATTTTGTTGACTAAAATTGCTTATTTTTATCGACTAAAATTACTTGTTATTTTCATCGACTAAAATGGGACTAAAACTAAAATAAATCCAATGACTAAAATTGGACTAAGACTAAAATTAATTTTCAGCCAAAAGACTAAGACTAAAATAAAATTAAAATTTTCTGTCAAAATTAACACTGCTGGTGAGACCCAAGCCTGGGTCTTGATGGTTCAGCTTTTATTCTGAAAGGAACTGTTGCTACAGTTGGAATGGCAACGAATTTTTCAGCTTGTCGTTGTTCTTTCGGTTAAAGAGTTTAGATCAGGATTGGCCACTCCGTCACTTTCTCTGGAACGCTTTAAACTGGTGTTAGAGCTGACGTGGCATAGTTTTATACCTCGGATGTTTTGGTTTATTGTCGAATGAAAAATTACCAAACACCATCAGAACCACGCCTCCGTCAGATCTGTAAGATTCTGATTGGATCAGTGAAAGTAATGTGTCATGTCTTTTTATGTGAGGTCAGTCCTATTGGAACATTTAAAGTCATATTACTTATTATATTCTATGGGATTATAATAAGGTAATTAATATTTTGATTTCACAGATCGGTCACATCTTATTTATTGACTAACACTGGGTTGGATTAGCTTTATTAAAATAGAGTTCTTTGATTAATTAAAAGAAAAGAGTTCAGTCTTCATTCTTCTGTTGAGCTGAAAATAAGCAGGTTAGAAGGAATACATGAGCCCTTGAGACCATATCTCATGCAGACTAGTCTTGTGCCGAGGAGAGGGGAAAACAGTCATTCCGTTCCGTTACAATGGTATCTGGGGATTATTGGTAGACTTCAGGTCTTTGTCCAGCAGGGCTGTGTAGATGGCAGGCTGCAGTTCCACAGATCTTTCCAACATGTCAGGTGCTGTATTCCACCTAGTTGTTAC